>MCJB01041620.1:0-47478 GCA_002018475.1 Nicotiana obtusifolia | reverse complement strand
CCATGTAGGACACATCTCGGACTTTCCTATCGGCATAACTCTTCTGCCTCGACTGCGCTGTACGGAGCCTCTCCTAGATTGTTTTCACCTTCTCTAGTGCATCCTGAACAAAGTCAGTCCCCAATATCCTAGCCTCGGGGGGCTCGAACCAACCAACCGGAGATCTACACCGCCTCCCATACAGAGCCTCATACGGAGCCATATGAATACTCGACTGGTAACTGTTGTTATAAGAAAACTCTACAAGCGGTAGAAACTCATCCCATGAACCTCCGAAATCAATAGCGCATGCACGTAACATGTCCTCCAGTATCTGAATGGTACGCTCGGACTGCCCATCCGTCTGAAGATGAAAAGTTGTGCTCAACTCCACCTGAGTACCCAACTCCCTCCGCACTGCGAGGTAAACTGAGTACCTCTATCTGAAATAATAGAAACTAGAACACCGTGCAGCCGAACAATCTCTCGAATATAAATCCTTGCCAACCATTCTGAAGAATAGGTAGTACACACAGGAATGAAGTGCACGGACTTGGTCAGCCGATCCACAATCACCCAAATAGCATCGAACTTCTTCAAAGTCCATGGAAGTCCAACAACAAAGTCCATAGTAATCCGCTCCCACTTCCACTCGGGAATAGTCATCTGCTAAAGCAAGCCACCCGGTCTCTGATGTTCATATTTACCTGTTGACAGTTGAGACACTGAGCTACGAACCCCACAATATCTTTCTTCATTCTTCTCCACCAATAGTGTTGCCTCAAGTCCTGATACATCTTTGCGGCACCCAGATGAATGGAATACCGCGAGCTATGGACCTCCTTCAGAATCAACTCCCGAAGCCCATCCACATTGGGTACACAAATCCGGCCCTGCATCCTCAACACTCCATCATCGCCGATGGTGACATCTCTAGTATCGTTATGCTGAACTCTGTCCCTAAGTACAAGCAAATGCGGATCGTCATACTGGCGCTCCCTGATGTGATCATATGACAAAGACCGAGAAACCATGCAAGCCAACACCCGACTAGGTTCCTAAATGTCTAATCTCACGAACCTATTGGCCAAGGCTTAAATATCAACTGCAAGGGGTCTCTCCCCAACTGGAATATATGCCAAACTCCCCATACTCACTGCCTTTCGGCTCAAAGCATCAGCCACCACATTGGCCTTTCCCGGATGGTATAATATAGTGATGTCATAATCCTTGAGCAACTCCAACCATCTCCGCTGCCTCAAATTAAGATCCTTTTGCTTGAACAAATGTTGAAGGCTGCGATGATCAGTAAACACCTCACAAGACACGCCATACAAGTAATGCCTCCAAATCTTCAATGCATAGACTATGGCAGCCAAATCCAAATCATGCACGGGGTAGTTCTTCTCATGGGGCTTCAACTGACGAGAAGCATAAGCAATAACTCTATCCTCCTGCATCAATACACAACCAATCCCAACTCTCGAAGCATCACAATACACAGTATATGCACCTGAAGCTAACGGCAAAACCAATACTGGAGTTGTGGTCAAGGCTGTCTTGAGCTTCTGAAAGCTCTCTTCGCACTCGTCCGACCATACAAAAGGAGCATCCTTCTGGGTCAATTTGGTCAAGGGCGATGCAATGGATGAGAATCCCTGGACAAACCGGTGATAATAGCCTGCCAACCCAAGAAAGCTACGAATCCCTATTGCTGAGGACGGTCTAGGCCAACTCTGAACCGCCTCTATCTTCTTTGGATCAACCTGTATACCCTCGCTGGACACTACGTGTCCCAAGAAAGCCACTGAACTGAGCCAAAACTCACACTTAGAGAATTTTGCATAAAGCTTCTCCTCCCTCAATCTCTGCAATACAACTCGCAAATGCTCCGCGTGCTCCTCCTGGCTACGCAAGTACACCAAAATATCATCAATGAATATAACTACGAAAGAATCTAGATAAGGCCGAAATACATTGTTCATCAATTGCATGAATGCTGTTGGGGCATTGGTTAGCCCGAAAGACATAGCAAGAAACTCATAGTGACCATATCTAGTCCAGAAAGCAGTCTTAAGAATGTCTGAATCCCTGGTTTTCAACTGGTGATAACCCGAAAGGAGATTAATCTTGGAGAACACTCGCGCTCCCTAAAGCTGGTCAAACAAATCATCAATGCGAGGCAAAGGATACTTGTTCTTGATTGTTACCTTGTTCAATTGCCTGTAATCAATGCACATTCTCATCATGCCATCCTTCTTCTTCACAAATAGGGTGCACCCCAAGGTGACAGACTAGGCCGAATGAACCCCTTATCCAGGAGTTCCTGAATTTGCTCCTTTAATTCTTTCAACTCTGCTGGTGCCATATGATACGGTGGAATATAGATGGGCTGAGTGCCCGGCACCAAGTCAATACCAAAATCAATATCCTTGTCCGGTGGCATGCCCGGCAGGTCTGCGGGAAATACATTGGGAAAATCCCTCACAACTGGAACAGATTCAATGCTTGGAGTCTCAGCTCCAACATTCCTCACAAACGCTAGGTAAGAAAGGCAACCCTTCCCAACCATACGCTGTGCCTTCAAGAATGATATCACTCTACTAGGAATGTAATCAGTCACACCACGCCACTCGATTCGCGGCACACCCGGCATAGCCAAGGTGACTGTCTTAGCATGACAGTCTAGAATAGCACGACACGGAGATAACCAATCCATGCCTAAAATGACATCAAAGTCCACCATGCTCAATAGCAATAGGTCCACTCGTGTATTCAGACCCCCAATAGTCACTACACATGATCGGTACACACGGTCTACAACAACAGTATCGCCCACCGGGGTAGACACATGAACAGGTAAAGCAAGAAACTCCCAGGGCGTACCTAAATAATGAGTAAAATATGAGGACACATATGAATAGGTGGAGCCGGGATCAAATAATATAGATGCATCCTTGTGGCAGACTGAAACAATACCTGTAATGACGGCATCTGAAGCACTAGCATCTGTCCTGCCTGGAATATCATAGAATCGAGCCTGGCCACCGCCTGATCGACCTCCCCCTCTAGGGCGACCCCCGACTGCCTGACCTTTACCCTTAGCTGGCTGGGCGGGTGGTAAAGTAACTGGAGTAGAAGTCGAGGGCTGACCCCTCTGCTGGGACGATCTAGCACCACGATGAGGACACTGCCTCCACATGTGGCCCATCTCGCCACACTCATAACAACTCCCTGGTGCTGGAGAAGAGGAATGAAGGGAACCTCTCGCACCGGAATGTCTAGCAGGTGCACTCAGCATAGAAGGACCCTGGGCTGACGGAGCACGAGCTGGAAGGGTGCTGAATGATGACTGCCCCTACTGCAACCCATGATAACCATGACCTACAGATGCCCCACGGTACTCTGGACGGGCTGGCTGAGCAGGCCTGAAGGAACGACCTCTACCCTGCTGAAACTGGCCTCTCGAAGGAGCACCACTGTAACTACCTGATCCTCGAGGCCTCTTAGCCTCCCTCCCTTCTCGCTCCTAACGGCGGACCGTCTCAATCTCGCGAGCTATATCAACCACCTCCTCGAAAGTAGCACCCAATACTCTCTCCCTGGTCATAAGAATACGGAAATGATAGTTAAGGCCATCCACAAACCTCCTGATCCTGTCACGATCAGTCGGAACCATCCAAACAACATGACGAGCCAATTCAGAAAACCTCGACTCATACTGCGACACAGTCATATCCCCCTCTCGCAACCATTCGAACTGTCTACGCAGCTTCTCTCTGCGGGACTGAGGCACATACTTCTCCAAGAAAAGAGCGGAGAATTGCTGCCAAGTAAGGGGCGCTGCATCAACCGGTCTACGCCTCTCATACGTCTCCCACCAAGTGAAGGCAGCTCCCGTAAACTGAAAGGTGGTGAATGCCACACCACTAGACTCAAGAATCCCGACTGTCTGGAGCATTCGCTGACACTTGTCAAGAAAACCCTGGGCATCCTCTCCCTCAACACCACTGAATGACGGAGGCTGGACTCTGCCAAACCTCTCAAGACGACGCTGCTCATCATCTGGCATAACTGGTACCGTGAACTCCTGAGCTGGCGTAACCGGTTGGGCTGGAAGTGCCCCCGGCATCTGAGGTCCCTGCACTTCCTACTCAGGTGTGCGCGCAGCGGGGGTCTGATTGCCTCCTCCGGCCTGTGAAGTAGTTGCTGCTGTGGTGGCTGAAACAGCCTGAGCCAGGCCCGTGCGAACTGATAAGATCTGAGCCAAGGTCTCCTGAAGACTTGGAATAACGATAGGCACAGCTGGTGCCTGAGCCGGTGCCACTGGAGCCTGATCTTGAGCTGGGGCAACTGGTGGATCAATAGGCGCTGGCCTAGCTACTCTGCCTCTGCCACGACCACGACCACGACCGCGTCCACGGCCTCTGGTGGTCTCAGTGGGTCGCACTGGTGGTCGTCCACCTCGTCCGGTATCTCGCGTCCTCACCATCTATGAGAGAATAGGATAACAGAAGTTTTAGTGTTCGGATCAACAAGCTCGCACAAAAAGAATTTCAAGAATATGAAGTTTTTCCTAAAAGGTTCTGCAGCCTCTCGAAGATAATACAGACGTCTCTGTACCGATCCGCGAGACTCTACTTAACCCACTCATGACTCGTGAGACCTATGTAACCTAGGCTCTTATACCAACCTGTCACGACCCTAACCCCGAACCCGGTCGTGATGGCGCCTCTCGTAAAGACAAGGCCAGCCGATTTAGCCAAAATCACATTCTAAGCTGTCAATTAACAAGAAAACACTACAAGCATAGTTTAATAGCAATCATTCGCGGAAAAATATAGCTAACCATCCCGACAACAGCCCAAACCGGGATGTCACAAATCATGAGCAACTATAGATCCTAATAACAAGTCTACTAATTACAAAATCTGGCACAACTGTTTGAAGAGCATGAAAACAACAAGATGAAAGAGATACGGGGCTGCGGACGCCAACAGTTACCTCGTAGTCTCTAGATCACCGCCTGGACAGGAGGAATCAGTACTCCGGAGTGGAACCAACAACCGCCTGAATCTGCACACATGGTGCAGGGAGTAATGTGAGTACTCCAACTCAGTGAGTAATAAGCATTAATAATGACTGAAAGTAAGAAAACACACAAAGCACAAGGCATTCTATAATGAAGCATTAAATCAATTCTATAATGAAGCATTAAATCATCATTCGCAAACAGTAAAACAGTGAAAAATCAAGTAAAATCTCCTTTCAATAGGTAAAAACATGTAATCTTTTAGGTAAATAATGTGAAGTAAAACATCGCCCCTCGGGCCATATATATATATATATCAACAAATCCGCCCCTCGGGCAATATCATAAAACCGTACCAGCCCCTCGGGCTCAAATCTCAGAACAATATCGGCCCCTCGGGCTATCACATGGAATAGTATCGGGCCCTCGGGCTATCACATAGTACAACATCAGCCCCTCGGGCTATCACATAATACAACATCAGCCCCTCGGGCTATCACATAATACAATATCAGCCCGTCGAGCTATATTTCACATCACAATGAGTACCCACGTTCACTAGGGGTGTACAGACTCCGGGAGGGGCCCCTTACGACCCAAGCGCAATATCAAGCCACCTCGTGGCACATATCTAGGCCCTCAGCCTCATATCAATCAAGCCACCTCGTGGCATATATATAGTATCTCGGGCCCTCGGCCTCATATCAGTCACAAGCCACCTCGTGGCACATAAGGTATCTCAGGCCCTCGGCCTCATATCACTCAGTAAACCTCACATCTGGCCCTCGGCCGCACTCAGTCAGAAAAATCATCACAAGCCCCTCGGGCATAGCAAAACAGTAGTCCTTAGCCCAAAAACATCATTTAAAATATTATTTAAGTCTCAAAATTGAATTTAAGATGGCCGAAATCCCCTCCTCTAAGATTTTGTCCAAGAAAGTCTCCTTTGGATATAGTTTTAAGGTTGATTTTGCTGTGATTTAGGGTGTTTTGGAGGTGTTTCTATTAGATGGTAATGATAGTGAGTTTTGCATGGCCAATGGGTACTGGTTTCTATTTATAAAGGGTCAAAAATTGGGACAAAAACGCCCCAGTCGGGTTTAAAATGCGACTGCATATCCGCCGCATATCCAACATGCGATCCGCATCTTCGCTATGGCCATCGCAGATCGTAACCCTAGCCTTCACCGCAGTTCAGTGTGAAACATGGTTTGCGGTACGCATGTCAAAAATGCGACCGCATTTTTTACCATATTTTTTATGTTGATTTTTGCCCAGAAATCTATCTCGGTTTGCGATCTTAGTGTGGTGGATATGCGGTCCGCATTGTGGAAATGTGACCGCATTCCTGACCGCATTCTTGACGTCATTCTTTGCCCGGAAAACTGTTTGGGTTTGCGATCTGGGTGTGTGGTTTGCGGCTCGCATACTGGGTTTGCGATAGCATATCCCGCTTTGTGATGTCTCTTTATTCTTTTACAAAAATATCAACTTCTGGTTTTTCTGCAACCTTTCCAAGGGCGAAACAGTCCGCTTAGCCACCCTAAACTCACCCGAGGCCACTAGGACCCCAACCAACCATGCCAACTAACCTTTGGAATGCTCAAACAACCTCCTAACACCAAATTCCCGTCGGATTCAAGCCTAAGAATTTCAAAATCTTCTAAGTTACTCTTTTAATCGAAAACCCAATCAAACCATGTCCGAATGACATGAAATTTCGCACACACATCCCAAATAACATAATGAAGCATAATAAGGTAGAAATGGGGAAAACGGAGCGGTAACTCATGAGACGACTGGCTGGGTTGTCACAGTAAAGAATGTATGATTTCTTAAGTTGGAGGCTTATGGAAAGGAAGTAGGACGTTGCTTGTGGGACAATCCACATGGATGCCTTTGTCTGTAGCTAGGTATGTTTGCAAAGTTGAATAAAAGGAATACCTAGGATTACTGCATTGCAAAGGTCTTTTGCTAATAAAAATAGAGTCTGGATGTACCAGTTTGGTTTGCCTGGAGACGTTGTGACCTTTACAGAAGGAAGTTTGTAAGTGATTTTAAGTTTTTCACCATTGGCGTCCCTTAGGCGTTCTTTGGTTTTTACGAAAAACTTAGTTGGAATGCACCTTCTTGGATACAGCTTTTGTCTGCACCAGTGTCAAATAAAGCTATGCCAGTCCAAACAAAAGACTCACCGATGATGAAAGTTACCCTAACGTGGTACTTCTGAATCCTAATAGAGGAAAGACGTCCTAAGAAGGATTCTGTTTCATCATCGTCTTGGTCAGAGGTTGCAACATTGTACAGCCTCTTTGAGCTTTTGTGGCTCATTAGATAATTGTTGGAGGACAAGTCCATCTAGTTCTTGTGTAGTATTTATTTCCCTAATTTATTCCTTTAGGTGTGCTATCTCAGATTGAAGGTCTGAAATGGTCACTTTTGCTACCTTAGGACTATTAGAGGGAAATCTCTTCAGAATATCAGTAATGTTGTAGGTATTGGCTACCTGGGGATGATTTTGAAAGGTTGAAGACGAGGATGTTGAAGGCTTATTAAGGACTGTCTTAAGTTTTCCTAAATAATCCCTTTTAAGCTCATGGTCTTGAAGATCACCAATCATTTCAAGAAGAAGATCTTGTTATTTTGTGAGAACATTGATCTGAGGGTGGTCGTCCTGGTCAGACCCTTCTGAAGATGTAGAATATGAATCTAAATCATCTTATAATATGTTGTTTAATTCTCATCATCGGACATTTCATTATCTGTAATATCCGAAAATTCACTTAATTCAACAAGCAGTTTCTCTATTTTGTTTAGAGCTGGTTCGTCAAGTTGTAGGCTCTTGATCTCTTGAGAGACTTTGCAAAACTTGGCGATATGGCTTGGCTTTTCACACTTGAAACATTTGCCAGTGGAAGTAGAAGTCTTTCCATCTTTTTGTTAAAAGATTTAGAAGACTTATTTTTTGTATAGGAATATTTCCTTGTCCTATTGAAATTGTATTTTCTAATATTGGACGAATCAGGTTTAGAAGTCTTCTTCCTATGGGGTTTACTACTGCACGAAGGAAGACTAAATTTTTCACAAAAACCATAGGGAAAAATCTACTGGCAAGTGTTTGCCCCAAAGGAAGAAATATGAATATTTGTTAGTATGGTTTTGAAAAGTCAGCGCATTAAACCACGCATCCCTATAATCATAGTAACTGAAAAATTAGGGAGAAAATGGCTGGAAAAGTTTTCTGACTTTCATAGGGTGATTACCCCATTCCTTTGGCGAGATAATTTTGTTTATCCATACTGTGGTATGGGTGATATAGGTTTGGGTTTTTTCCAAAAAAGGTTTAAATAGACAAGAATGAGTGTCTGTAAGGATAAATTCATAGAACTTCTGGTTATGGACAAGAGTTTTCTGAAGAAAATTGGATGTTGGGTTGAGCATCTTTTTGGCTACTACTAGAGGGTTAGAATCCCAAAGATGTGGCTCGGTTTGGACGAGTGAGTAAGTCTTCTCATTCTTAATATATTGAGGTTCCTTCGAGTAAAGACCTGCTGAAGAAATTGGATGAGGCACCGGTGAAGAAAGTATCTGTTTAGGTGCAGAAGGCACCATGCTCTGTGTAGTGGGGCTTTTGGCCACCACTTGTCGTTTAGTGGGGTTTTTCACCACCGCTTCTTTTTTTTGTGGTGCTTGTAGTAGCCACGGTTGAAGTTGAAGGTGTGGTACTTTTTGGAACCACAGCTAAAGTTGAAGCTGAAGAACACCTGACGGAAGATATGGCGGCTGCTTCAAGGAGTTGCGCCATTGACTTTGCCACTTCCTCTTGGTTGAGAGGAGTCATGGGTGCTTTTGAAGTAAGGCCCATGAGTTGTATCCATTTCTCAAAATCTTTTGCCGTCCACTGCGAAGCTTGCGACTGTGCAAATTGAATTCATCTTCAGAAGATGGTTCTTCTTCGGCGATATCTATCCATCTTTGAGGTTGGGCAATTGAAATTGGTTTGGCCGGAATCGGCTGTGATGTGACCATCATTGGGATGCCTTGGATGGCATAGTCTGCAGGCGATCTACATTTTGGCTGGCTTGGTCCAGCTTCAGTTGTTTGCTGCTTTTTTGCAACTACTGCTGTTGTTTGTTGTTGTTGAACAACTGTTGAAATTAATGTATCTTTAGGCTATTTTGTGACACTTATTTTTTGTATAGGAAGGTTTTCTTTTCCTATTGAAATTGTATTTTCTAATATTGGGCGAATCGAGCTTAGAAGTCCTCTTCCTATGGGGTTTACTGTCGCACAAAAGAAGACCATATAGGGAAGAAAGACTGGTTTCTCTGCCCTTGGCTTCAGTGGGGAGCCAGTGGGGAAGTAAGGATGTTTTCAAAGAATACAGAAACAACTGACTGATTATGTATTCTCTTCTAAAATTAAAAGTTTAGATGCTAGAATTCAACAGGAGCTTTGTTCCGATCTGCCTATGGCATTTTGGAAACGAAAAAGGCACATTGTTGGGCTTCCTTATGAGCTAGTCTTTTGTTTGGACTGGCATAGCTTTATTTAACACTGGTGCAGACAGAAGCTGTATCCAAGAAGGTGTCATTCCAACTAAGTTTTTCGTAAAAACCAAATTAAAAGAAGAAGTAACTTTTCAAATACTACAGAAAAGCTGACTGATTTTGTGTTCACTTCTAAAATTAATTGTTTAGAAACTAGAATTTAATAGGAGCTTTGTTCCGATCTGCCTATGGCATTTTGGAAATGAAAAAGGCACATTGTTGGGCTTCCTTACAAGCCTGACTTTGATTAAAAAAAAATTCCAGCTAAAGCTCAACCCATTCAAATGAATCATGAGCTTATAATGCATTTTCAGAAAGAGATCAATGATCTCTTAGACAAGAAGATAATTTTCCCTTCGAAATCTCCCTGGAGTTGTGCGTCATTTTATGTCAACAAAAACTCCGAAATCGAGCATGGAGTCCCTCGCTTGGTTATCAACTACAAGCCTCTTAACGCGGTACTTAGATGGATTAGGTATCATACTCCTAACAAGAAGGACTTATTACAACTAAGGCTGTATTGTGGTCCGGGCCCGGGCCTAAATGGGCCAAAACGGACGGGCCAAATGGGCCTGGGCTTAGGCGGGCCGGGCTGAGGCGGTCCCGGGTCAAACGGTCTCGGGCCTAACGGGCCAAATGAGTGGAACCGGCCCATTATGGTCCTAAGCCCAGATGGTCCCGGGCTAAATAGGCAGGGCCCGCGGGCCTAACGGGCTTTTTTGTTCCGGGCTATTATTTTTAATTTTTTTTTATCTAGAAAAATTTCTTGTAAACTATATATGTATATAATAATATAAATTGCTTCTATATATCTATATAAATATATATAGTATATATAGTATGTATATATAATTTTATATTGCCTTATATAATATATAGCTTATATATATTATATATACTATATATATAGTCTATATATATATATATATATTGCCTTATATATATGTGTGTGTGTATATATATATATATTGCAATATCTTTCTTAGTCTTCCTCCCCCCAATGGAATGAGCACAACAAGGTACTAATACCACCATTAAAAGGAAAAAAAACTAAGGAAGATGTGCTAAAATACAAGTTACATACTAGTCTATGTATTATCTCTAACAAATCTTATAAATGCTTCAAGATCCGGAGGAATTTTCGTTGGTGGTGGTGGAAAAGAAGCTTGTTCATCACCACTTCCGGGCGAAGCAGCATCCTGCGCAAGTTCCGCCAGCATTTCTTCATAAGCTTCGTCTATCTCCGGTTGTGATTCTGCAAGTCCAAAATTTCTTCTTTCCGAACTGATCCAATCTCTGAAGAGTACTGATTTTTTCAAGCTCTCCCTCATAGACGCTCTATGATCACCGATTGAAGTCTCGCTTGACTGAAAGCGCTCTCCAATGCCATTGTTGAAGCTTGAACACTTAAAATATCTCGAGCCATCCTTGAGAGAACCGGATAGTATTTTTGTTTGTCCTTCCACCATTCCAAAACATCGAAAGAGCCGTTGGGATTCTCTGATTCAAGTCCCTGCGACAAATAAACTTGAAGCTCATTTAGTTGTGAACTATCACCAATATTATCACCTTGAGAACCCCTGAACTCCGTCCAAGAACTAAGGGCTTTAGGCCTGTAGTTCTTTTAGATGATTGCGAACTAGACGAAGTAGGAGTTGGAATATTTGGTCTAGCATGATCTAAGGCAAGTTGATAAGCATTATAAATTATTTGAGCATTTATTTTAATTGAGGCTTTTGCATCTCCAAGTGTCGCAAATTCCTCAGCTAAAAGTGATAAAGCGTTATAAATTTTTGAATACCAAAAGTGAGGACCTCCTAATTTCATTGTAGGATTTAACACTGCAGCAACACCAAAAATAGGGGGGATAGGGAAAAAATTATTTTTTAAACTTAGCTTTCATAGAATTAATAGCTTGTTGATAAATTACCCACCCTCTAAAAATTGAGTAAATAAATCTGCAAGTGCTGCAATATAAACTAAACAGTTAAAAATAGCAGGATAATATTGCCCAGATAATTCATTTGTAGCAACATGAAATTGTTCTAAAAAGTCTACAAGCATTTTAACATTAGTCCACTCTTGATTTGTAAGGTGCTCATCATCATCATCATCACCTACACGAGCATTATACGTTACGCTTATTGGGTTTCTATATTCATATACAACTAAACTTTCATACATGTAATTCCATCTAGTCGGACAAGGTTTAGGAACCTTTCTTTCTCTAAGGCCAAATGCATCACATTTTTTAAAATAGTCTCTAAGTTTACTTCTACGGTTGAATAAAAAAGCCAATTAAGAGCCATTTTAACCTTTTCAATTTCTACATTTAAAACTTTCATACCATCACCGACGATTAAATGGTAAATATGAAAAATATATCTAACATGAAAAATATTACTAAATGCAGGATTTAGTGTAGTTGTAAGCAAGCCTATAGCATTAGTGTTACTAGAAGCATTATCCATTAAAACCGACATTATTTTATCTCTAATGCAAAAATATCTACAAATATCTGCAATTGTGTTAGCAATAAACTTACCTGTGTGGCGTGAATTATTATTCTATAAGCAATAATGCGCTTTTGCATTATCTGCTCCTCATCTATCCAATGACTTGTAATAGTTAGATAATCACAGTCATTACCACTTCTACCAATATCAGTAGTAATAGCAATGCGACAATCTATATGAGTAAATAAATAGCGCAAATATTGTTCATATTCATGTTTATATTTATAAATATCGCTCTTTACGGTTGCGCGAGGCCATCCTTTATAAGTAGGATTAAAAACTCTTCTAATATAATGCACAAAATGAGGATTAAAAGGAAAACTATAAGGTAAGCACATAACAGTAACCATTTTTGCTAATTCTTCACGATCTTTATTTGGATCATAATATAAAATGCCACCGGTAACAGTGTTAATTCCCGATTGAACTAGATTTGAACCTGTACTAGGGTTAACCGTAGTATCTACACTTGTACCCTCTTCCGCAGCTTTCATTTGTAAATATCTAGCTTTATCTCTAGGGTGTTTCAATATGTGTCTAGTCAAACTTCCCATATCGCTACGGTTGCCAGTATATTTATGAGCCATCAAAGACCCACAAGTTTTACACTTAGCCTTATTTTGTTCTCCTAGTTGAATAAAAAAGTGCCAAACAAGAGATGTTTCAAGCCGTTTAGAAGGTTTTCTATTAAAACTAGGGGTTACTACAAGAGGGTCAGGCGGGGCATCAGTTGGGCTATTAACAGGACTAGTAGATGTATCATCTAAATCCGGCTGCGTTTCATCTAAATCATTATTTTCCTCATCATTTTCAAAGATAGTTTGATTAGGATAAAGAGCATTCATAACTTCTTCATTTAATTGTTGACCTGGTGCAACATCATTGCAAAATTGACTATCGAAAAATTAAAAACAAGGGTTATCACTATCAAGAATAACAGGTGGAGGAGGACGGGTAACAGGGGGAAGAGTAGTAGCTTGGCGACTAGATTCACCAATTTTAGATTTTCCCTTACCCTTACCACCAAATAATTTTTTTCAAAGAAAAGTCCATATAATTATAATTATACTAAATAAAACAAATAAAACTATAATGTTAAAACTTAAGAGTTGGAACGAGTTTACCGAATAGATGAACAACTTCTTGAAAATTGAATATCGTTGAAGACTTGAAGACTTGAATACTTCAATTCACCAACTTCACAATTTTTCACGAAATTGCAATAATAAAGTAAGCAATTATGAAAGAAAATTAGAGAGAGATTGATGAATTTGTGAGTAAAAACAAAAGAATGAGGCTATTTATAGTTGAGAATAGGGAAACAGTGTATTTATAAAAAGTTTGGGGTTAAAATAAAGTTTGGGGGCCAAATGACTATTTTTTAAACTTCCAAACGGCTGAAAATTAAAGGCCAACGGCTAGATTTTAAAAATCTGACCGTTGGCCCTTTTTAAAAAAAAAAATTAAAGAATAGCCGTTGGGGCCCGTTTGACCAGTTTGGCCCGGTTGAACCGACCCGCCCGCTATGGGCTTTTGCACCACTAGAGACCTGCCCGTTTGAACCGGCCCATTTGGCCCGTTTGGCACGCGTGCCCGGGTAGGCCCCGCCCACAATACACCCTTAATTACAACGAGTCCATGCTGCCACAATTTTCTCTAAATTCGATTTAAAATTTGAATTTTGGCAAGTACAAATTGACCCAAAAGATAGGTATAAAACTGCTTTTACAGTCCCTTTCTGATTCCAAAAAAAAGGGATCAAGGTAACTTGCCAAGGATAGGGTGCAAAGGCGTAGAGACTTAGGAAGTTTCTGCGAACAATTTGGTCTTCCTTCGTGCGGTAGTAAACCCTATAGGAAGAAGACTTCTAAACTCGATTCGTCCAATATTAGAAAATACAACTTCAATAGGAAAAGAAAACCTTCCTATACAAAAAATAAGTCTTCTAAATCTTTTAATAAAGATAGAAAGACTTCTACTTCCACTGGCAAATGTTTCAAGTGTAAAAAGCCAAGCCACATCGCCAAATTTTGCAAAGTCTCTCACAAGATCAAGAGCCTACAACTTGACGAACCCGCTCTAAACAAAATAGAGAAACTGCTTGTTGAATTAAGTGAATCTTCGAATATTACAGATAATGAAATGTCCGATGATGAGAATTTAACAACATATTAGAAGATGATTTAGATTCATCTTCTACATCTTCAGAAGGGTCTGACCAGGACGACCTCCCTCAGATCAATGTTCTCACAAAAGAACAAGATCTTCTTCTTGAAGTGATAGGTGATCTTCAAGACCTTGAGCTTAAAAGGGATTATTTAGAAAAATTTAAGACAATCTTTAATAAGCCTTCAGCATCCTTGTCTTCAACCTTTCAAAATCATCCTCAGGTAGCCAATACCTACAACATTAGTGATATTCTTAAGAGATTTCTCTCTGATAGTCCTAAGGTAGCAAAAGTGACCATTTCAGACCTTCAATCTGAGATAGCACAACTAAATATTTTATATATATATTGAACTAAAAAAAATATTATTAAAAAATATACTATACACTCAATATAATATATACATATGTTATGCATTACTGTATTTTTCTTTGCGTTTCATACCTAAAACATATTCTTATACATCTCTCTTGAGATTCTGTCTCACCTAAACGCATCTATCCGTATTAAGTTTTTTCTAATTTCTCCGTTAGAGGATTCGAGTGCATCCGAATGTCCCAAGCCTCTTCCCCATTACTAAAAAATATATCTCATGTATACTAATACTAAATATAGTATATAATATATTTTATAGTATAAACTTTATATGAAAATGTATATAAGTATACAATACAACATACCTTCATTGTATAGTATCACTTTAGTTCATCTCATATATACATTGAGGAAAAAAATAACTGATGCATACTACTAATAAATATCGTATACAATATATGATGTAATATAAACTTATATGACATTAGTACAAATACACAATATACAACATATTTTTATTGTATAATACCACTTTAGTTTTTCGGATGTATACTACTAATAAATATAGCATACAATACATTATATAATATAAACTTATATGACACTTGGTATATATAATATACAATATATCATATCTTTGTTACATAATGGCGTGTTAGTTCGCATTGAATTATTTTAGTATTAAAATTTACATGCTATATATTGATTATGATGTATTTGTTCCATTTTTTTAAGGTAAGTTTTATTTAAAGATTATTTGTCCTACTATTAGAGAAGGAGAATTTGATAAAGACTGGATGTTTTGTCGAGAATGTATTTTTCCTGTTTAGTTTCCTTGTTTACAGGAATTGCGATGGAGTATTTTTAGGGAACAGTTTATTTTGTTAAATATGTTTGATATTCAGTTTCCTTATTTATAGTAAGTTATCGTATTTAAGAGCTATTTTCTTTATTCTTTTACTGTTTTAGGTTGTAGAACATGTTAATTACTTTGTAGTTGTAGATTATGAAATATTTTATGATCTTACATGTATTTCATAATAATTAAGGTATCTTTATATAAATAGTCGGTCATATTTATTGTTTAATTTTTCTAGCCATATACGCAGATTATATATTGAATATACATAATTATATACATATAATACATAAATTATACATATATTATACCTTCACCGGCTATTTTTAATTTATGCAATTGAAC
The DNA here is from genome assembly GCA_002018475.1 of Nicotiana obtusifolia. NCBI lineage: Eukaryota > Viridiplantae > Streptophyta > Magnoliopsida > Solanales > Solanaceae > Nicotiana > Nicotiana obtusifolia. Next base: position 31,715 of record MCJB01041620.1, on the reverse strand, counting down.
GCTATTTGGGTTAATTCTTCAATAACTAACTAAACCCTCCTCCTTTCTCTATATTTCATCTCCTTCGTCCATAACTAAGTGCTTTCAAATTTCTTAAAAAATGTTCTTTTTGTTTCAGAGAATAGGTTAAGAAATTGTTCAACATTTCCTTGTTTATTGCCTTGATATCCAAATCAGAAATCACAAAAAATAAAAATAAATAAATAAATAAAAATAAAAAAAGAAAAAATTGAAAATTCCAAAAGAATAATTTTCATTCCTTCTCTGTTGGGTTTTCAAATATGCTCGTAAAAGGACTTATTTGTATTCGAAGTTGAAAATGTTGCTTGAGATTTGATTCGGAGTAGTTGTTGAGCTGAAAACTTTGTTACACAGTGATTTTGAAAGAGATCGGAGGTGCAAATTTTGAACTCTTTGTTGTTCGAGTTCGAGTTTATCGTTCTCCTCCTTGATTTTGAAAATTTGTGAGGTTAAAATTCACGGGTGCGACTGTTGGGTGCTAGAAAATCGAATTCGTTTGATTGTTTGGAGCTGCTTTTTGTATCAAAATTGTGCTAGCAACTGATTTGAATAACTGGGTAAAAAAAATTGAACTCCTACTGCTGGGTTGTTAAGTTATCGCAAGTTGAAAAAAAATGGTCGAAATGTTGAACTATTCTTTTGAAATTATTGTTAGTTATTGAGCTTGAATTGTTAATACACGACTAAACCCTGGATTGAGGAAGAAGAATCTATAGCTGAACGCGTGAGAACTTGGCTCAAAAATTCCATTTCGAAGCTTCAAGCTTCTTTGTCCGTGGTGGGCCTTTGAATCTGAAATTCAACATTGTTCCGGTTGTTTGGAGTTCGAAAAATCTGATATTATATGATATTTGTGTTTACCTAACGATTATCTACTGAATTAAGGTGAAAATTGAAGGGAAAAAAACAAGTACTGCCCACAACTTTACAACTTTTAGCTCATGTTCTTCGTTGCTGCTTGTAACGATAAAATGATTACTTGGTGTTAGTTATTTGGGACTAAGCTTGGCCATTTCAGCATTCTCATTGTTATGGAGGAAGGAGCTTTCATGGTGAAGGAGATGATAAAATATATAGAGAAAGAGAGGATGGTTTAGTTATATTAAGTCTTGGAATGGGTCAGGTTTAAGTCTATGGAATTAGGTAATCAGTATGGGTAATGCATTGGGGGTTAAATATGCTTATTAGGTCGCCATGTGTCTCCCGTTAATCTGAGCCGTAAATATTTTAATAGTTAGATAGTAGGGACAAATCAGACCAAATAATATAAAGGAGAGTAAGTATAAACAATATTCAATAATAGAAGGATATTTTTGACTATTTTCTATTATGTTAATGAATTATCTTGTTTAGTTCAGTAAAAATTTGACGAGGCGTCTTATTTGGTCATCCACATTTTATCTGTATTTACTTTTTGAAAAAAATTTAACTGGTACCTAATAGTTGGTAACTACAAATATATTTTTCTCTTCTTCTTCGCCGCTACTTTCTTCTTCCTTATATTCATGTCCATGTATCCAGAAGCTTCACCACTACTTTCTTCTTCCTTGTATCCATGTCCTATATATTTATAGCAGCAGCAGCAGCAGCAACAGCAACAGCAACAGTGGCAACAGCACCAGCAACAGCAGCAGCAGGAAGGATATACAGCCATCACTTCAGCAAAAGCCACAGTACACAGGAACACAAGCTACTCAGCAGAAGCAACACACACATACACATCAAGACTCCAAGGAATCCAGCAGCCTCAGGAGCACACCAGCAAAATCAAGCATGTCAGTACTTCAACTTCAGAAAGAACCACAACAACTAGACACTATATGCACCACACAGAAATATCTCCACAGCAGTAGTAGCAACAGCAACAGCAGCAGTAAGTTGGAACTACACTCAACCCTCCAGCAGAAGCCACAAGACACAAAAGCACAAGGTAATCAATCCAGCAGCACTCATCAATAATGCAGCAGACACCACCACAGCAGGACACACATTACAACACTTATTAGAAGATAAGGACAACTCAACACTCTATCATATGCATCAGACACTGCCAATATCACTCTCCAGTCACATGGCCCTCTTTTGTTAGTCATCTTTAATTTTGCTTTCTTTGCTATCAAGGCCAAAGCAAAGTTGAAGATTGCTATTTCTCGCTATATGGCCCATCACTTAGAAGATCCCCATTTTTTGCTAGAAATAGATCCTATTGCATAGGGAGGATACTATTTCAAATCACTTGCTTAGTAGATTTAGGAACACATGTACTTTTTTATATAGTTGACCTAGATTCACTTCACACTGTTCTTGTATATATGATTATCTATCGATGTAATAAAATAGACAATTATTATATCATCATAGGTCTAACCCATCATAGTTATTTAGGCATACTTGGTCGTCAAGTTTGGAGGACCAAGAGTGTACACCTTTTCTATCAGGAGGTAAGGTTTATGTCCCCCTTCTTTTCTTTACTTTATGTTTTATATATGAAAATTAACGCTAGGCATGCCGCCTAGTGAATTTGCGATCATCTGTATCAAGTGTAGTTGTGATATATATTTGTTATTCAGATATGATTTAGATACAAAGGTACAGTTTTCTTCTTATAAAGTTGCACCAAAGATATAGAATAACTTCGAATTCAAATTCTGATGTTGTATTGAATAGATAAAAGAACTTTAGATTCGAATATGAAGTTGCATTGAATAGATAGAAGAACTTCATATTCGATTCTGGAGTTGCATTGAAGAGATAGAAGAACTCCAATCTGATTATGAAGTTGCACTTTAAATCGGTAAAAGAGCGTTAAACCTGATTTTGGATCCCTAAATTCGTAAATTAAAATGCGAATTCTGAAGTGTGTTTTGAAGTGAGTAAATTTTGTAAATATTTGTGTAATGGGGGTATGACTATAATGGTGGTCCAAAAGTCGAGTATATCTCCACTTCCCCCTTTGGTTTATGATAATATAATAGAAGTTTGTAACGATAAAATCCTCATCAAAGCAATTATTTTCTTTTCGTAAATCCTAAATACCAATAAAGAGAAGCAAAGCGTATAAACACTTAAAAGCACACTATTGGAAGAGAAACCTATATAGTGGCTAGCAATTTGAGAGGTTTTTCTTCCGACAAAAGGTTTAGGTTTTGTCACTAATGTATTTGAAAAGGAGTTTGTAATCATACCTTTCACCACAAGTTTTATATTACATAACCGTAACCACATTACCAGTCATGATTGGGGATATACATGTCCAAAATGTATTATGATAAGAAATTCTTGTAGTTCATGTAAGAATGATATTGCATTAAATATGATTTGGAGTTAGTTATTCTTTATTATTATTTGAGGTAAAAGATTTAATTAATTTTAATATTTTAAATATTACAATTTCTTGCCTAATTCAAACAAGGAAATAATAACAAAATTATTGAAAGACACTTTACTTACCTAGTTAAACTTTAAGAACATAATAATAATTACTATACCAATGTTGTATAGTAAAAACTAATTCGTGTAGAAGACAAGTGAGAATGTTGTCCTAATAAAAATATTATGTCTAAAATAATAAAATTTGTTTGAACTTTATAAATAAAGATATACATAGCTTTATAAAAACTAATGTTATCATTCACTTTATCCTCTATAATAGGATTTTTTAAAAAGATTAGGACGTCATGGGCATCATTTGTATTATCTATATAACTATATAATAGAGAGAATGATACCCCGAAGAAATGATGGTAGAAGTATATGCAACTAATTTTAATTTTAGACCAAAACCACTCAAATAAAAAAGCAAGAAAATGAAGGATAAATTATTATAAATACATTGTAAATAAATAGACTTGTATTATCTATACAACTAATGTTGTGCTGTGTGTCAGAAATCTATAATAGGAAGACTGATACCACGAAGAGATGATACCAGAATTATATGCAACTAATTTTAATTTTAGACTAAAAAAACACTCAAATAAAAGGCAAGGGAATACAGGATATATTATTATAAATACACTGCAAATAAATAGACTTGACGAACAAAAAGAAAAAAAATTAAGTTCAATGAAATTTTCAATTATGGAAGTCCTTTGACGAATGCAACAAACTTCAAAGACCATGTTTCTTAATTAGCTGAAACTAGTATAAGAACTGCACGATCCGCGAATAATATTAAAGAATATTAATCATGTCAAATAATAATTTGATTTGTTTGAGCACATTAGATCATATTGATCTAGAGACATTTAAATATTTGTTTCCCAATGCAACGTACTCAAACATAAAATCTGTATAAAATTAAAGGAAAATGAATCATGTCATACATAAAGTACAAATAAGATGAAAAGTAAGTGCGTCGAAAATTCAACTCATGAGCAGATTGATGAACTATAAAAAGCATCATCAATCCAGAAAATTAACAAGAGCCTACTATTTCAAGAATATGGCTCCTTAGGGCTTTTTATTTGATTGTATCGAAAGACCCAATGAATTAGGATCTACTAAATATGAAATTTTATCTCCTAAACTAACTGAAATTATCATTCTAGCAAGTACAATTTAGAAGACAAATACATAAAAACATAATAAAAAAAGACATCTTCAACACCCCGATATGATAAACCCAAAGCTTGTATTATCCGAACGTGTATTTATGCTTTGCTTCATAAACCAATAACATCTGAAAAAAGTATGCTCTTATTTTGATATGTAAAAAAAGTATTTTGTGTATGAATAGATTTAATAGTGATGTTAATAGTTAATATAATGAATTGGCGAAGCTATACAATCTAGTTATATTAATGGGGTTGGATTTTCAAATGGGTTGGGTATTTTGTTTTAAAGCCTCCACGTATCTAGCCCGTTCTAGTACTTTGCCTATTTTTTTACACGGATCAATACATTCAATTTATGTTTGAAGAGTTACAAATGAAACATCTGGTGAATAAAAACTCTTAACATGTTTAGGTAAAGAATGGATTATGCAAGTTGTTGAGCATCCACATCAGTTCGTAAGACAACAACCTTAAGAGGTGATAAAGACATTTTGATTTGTTACATAACAATAATATACTTTTTTGTTTCTTCTGGTTTATAAATTTTAGCCTAAGATCTATTATTCATTGTAATTGTTGAGATTATAGGTTGTCTGAAATCTACCTAGAAGCAAACCACTACTTTTAGGATAGCGTAGGAGAAAAATTCCCAAAGTTTTTAGACAAAACATGATAGGATAAATTATGAGAATACACCAAGTGTTTAGAACAAAACACGTAAAGGACGATGTACACTTTCTTGGAGGCAAAAGGATACCCATATCCTCGTTCCCATTTCCACTGGCTTTCTACCTTTATTTAGTCCATATCTCATATTGGCATTTTAATTGCAAGTCAGTTGCATTTCCCTTCTGGCTAATTAATCTCTCCTAAACATTTCTTATCAAAATAGCAGAAGGTTTATCCAAAATATTACAACGAAAGAGTTCTACATAGGAAATACCCAGACACATCATATAGAGGAGCAGAGATTGTCTTCTTTTTTCCTTTTTGGACCAGAGATTCATGAAAACTAGATAACCTACAGAAAACCCCTAGATGGCAATGAAGGTTAGATCAATTTTCTCAGGCTTGAAAACACAAATAACAACAGATATAGATAAAATCAAAAGTTAAATTAGATGGAGAACCCCTTGAGTGGAGCAAATTTGCTCAATATCTCGACTTCCTTCTCTGCTGACTTCTGTTTCTTGAGCTTCCATTCTGAGCTTTGGGAGTTAGCCACCTGAATTGCATCAACTATCTTTGGAAGACTGTCCATGACCATTCTTTGCTTTGTTTTTGCTTCAGCTATCTTCTTGTTAGTTCTGTCAGCAACCTTGGCTAATGCAGCTCGACGTGATTGCAAGATGGCAATCTTTTCATCAATTTCCTTTATAGCTGAGGAAGTAGACACGTCTTCAACCTCAAGTAGAGCTATTTCTTGCTTTGACGCATTGTATTCATCCCTTAGCGTAGAAACATGAGTCACTTTAGCCTCGAGATCAGCAAAGAATTTGTCAGCTTCCTTAGCTAATCGCTTAGCTTTCAGGAAATAGTTGCTGGCCAATGGGATTTCTTGGATTAGCTTTAGCATTGAAAGCTCTCTAGCACTGAGGTTAGGATCATTTTGGAGCGCCATAGACAAGGTTGTGATTTCGCTAATTTTTTCAGAGGTAAATAAAGCAGGAAAACCAATATTTAGGAGGTTAACAAGTTTCTTTCGAGCTTCAGTCATTTCTTTTTCTCTCCAAGAGCCAAAGCTAATGCTTGGACTTTGGTGAAGAGGCAAAAGTAGAATGTCATCAAGTGAATTAATATAATTGTCGAAATCCTCTGGAGCTACTTCAACAGGAAATTCCTTGAGAGAAGTTGATGGTTCCTGCTGGCAGGCAGGAGTGATGGTTGCATTGTCATCAGATGCTGGAACACTCTCCAACAATGAACTTTCTGGTTCTTTCGGTGCTTCATTGTTTTCTATGTTTTCTTCCTTAATAAAGAGCGCATCGGGGACTTCAGTATTAGCGATGTTAGAATGAACTTTCTTCCATAAATACCGTCCTTGCTGCTTAAGATTGGACTTCCTTTTCCGCGAAGAAGTTCCTCCTCCTTGACCAGTTTTACAGGCCTTTCCAGGATAAGGTGATTGAGATTGTGGCTTAGCTTCTGCTGCAGATGAATGTGACGTGTGCAAAAAAAATGTTAAGGAATAATAACTACATCAATATGTGCCTCAACATGTTCCGCAAAAAGGGTTTAAAAACAGCTAAAAAGTAAAAACAAACATTATCAAGTAAATACAAAGGCATCATGGATATCAGGAAGCAAAAACTTTTCTGGTCCTAATAATCGGCTAGAAAATTGGAACTGAATCCTTCGTGGTTAGTATCATGACAAAGTTAAGACCAACAACTTCACAAAGGTTATCTTCAGTTGGGTTCTAACGCATGACTAATGTGATCTAAATACTTTTCAAAATGACTTATACCTAGCTTAAAAATTTTAGAGATCAACACCATTAACAGCTACGAACATACAGTCAGGTTACCTTTCATCCCTGTTTGTCGAAGGTTTGCTACCTTGTAATAAAGGATGTCCTATGGAAATAATTTAGTGCTAACATGTGTAGGATGACTTGCAGCAAGTTGCCACCTTATAACAAGGCTATAAACAGATAGCACTCATTGAGCAAATCTATTGGAATTAAGGTACATGCCAACTTGTGAGTAAAATAGGAAGGCCAATTCAGCAGGAACGACAACAATATAATACAATCCAACACGATACATTATAAAATGACATATAACAACCATCCAAACAAGCTGTTAGGTCACAGATTCAAAATCCTCGGTGTGACATTTTAATATTTTTTTGAGTCAACTTGTATATATCTATGTATTCCTAGCGTAGCCACTGGGTGGAAGTAGAATAAGAAATTGACTCTTAAAATTGATGACACCTCGAGGTGTTATAGTACCAAAAGGGAGAAAGGGGAAGGGGAGAATGATAGAGAAATAGAAAATGAAAGAAGAATAAGAGAGGATAAATTCTTAAGATATTAATTCATCATTTTAAGTGTCCAAACAAAGTACAAGAGGTCCTATATTGATGGCACACGGAGATTGGGCAGTGTTTAACTCATTTGAATTTTAATTCAAGAACAAGATTAAAGAGAACCTAGGAGGTTGCATGGCCAAAAAAGAGGAGAAAACAACAAGAATAACCTTAGCCAAGAAAGAATAAAAACTAAGAAAAAGAATACAAGAAGATACAATCAGATTGCATAAAGACTCAAGAACTTGCAAGAAGACATCAAGTACATGATCAAGAATTGAAAGAGACACTTAATCAGACCCTAAACTAGATGAAACTCAAAAGAACACATAATAAATAAGAGAGTAAAGAAAGAACAAGGCAGATCGGAAAGGCCAGATAAAGAATAACACTAGCACAAGAACAAGAATTCAAGAACAAGCAAGAACTAAACCTAGAATGCAAGGTTAAGGATACAACAACAACGGCCCAGTAAAATTACCTTTCCCCTATCCCGATGGGGCTGAGAGGTTGTTTCCGATAGATCCTCGGCTCAAAAAGATGGAAAAGACGAGAAGAGACAATATCAGTACCGTCAACAGAAACCATAGAAATAATAACCAGAAAATAAATGACACGCGATAATAATAACCAGTAATTAAGGCCTGGTGCTATTAAAAACGGAAGGATAGTGTGAACACAACATCAACCACTAGCCGTCTAAGATAAACCCTATCAAACTAGCCTCACCCTCGGTTCGAAGTAGAAAAATGCTTGACTACCTCCTAGCCTACAACCCTAATGCTCGACCTCCACACCTTTCTATCAAGGGCTATGTCCTCGAAAATCTGCAGCCATGCCACGTCTTGCCTGATCACCTCTCCCAATACTTCTTAGGCCGCCCTCTACCTTTTCTCATACCCGCCAAAGCCAACCGCTCACACCTCCTCACCGGAGCATCAGGGCTTCTCCTCTGCACGTACCCGAACCATCTAAGCCTCGCTTCCTGCATCTTGTCATCCACAACAGCCACGCGCACCTTCTCTCGGATATCTTTATTCCTAATTTTATCCATCCTAGTGTGCCCGCATATCCACCTTAACCTCCTCATTTCTGCTACTTTCATCTTCTGAATATGAGAGTTCCTGATCGGCCAACAATCTACCCTATACAACATGGCCGGTCTAACCACCGCATTATAAAACTTACCTTGAGTATTAGTGGCACTTTCTTGTCACACAAGACTCCATATGCTAGCCTCCATTTCATCCACCCTACCCCTATACAGTGTGTGACGTCCTCGTCGACCTCTCCGTTCCCCTGAATAACCGATCCAAGGTACTTGAAACTACCCCTCTTGGGGATGACCTGTGATCCAAACCTCACGTCCATGCCCACTTCCCTCGATTCGGCGCTGAACTTGCACTCTAGGTATTCTGTCTTAGTCCTGCTCAACTTGAAACCCTTAGACTCAAGGTCCTTTCTCTAAACCACTAACATCTCGTTAACATCGCCCCACGTCTCATCAATCAGAACTATATCATCAGCGAATAACATACACCATGACACCTCCCCTTGAATATGGTGTGTCAATACATCCATCACCAGGGCAAATAAGAACGGGCTAAGCGTAGATCCTTGGCGTAACCCAATAACAACCGAGAAATGCTCCGAGTCGCCTCCCACAGTCCGAACTCGAGTCTTAGCTCCATCATACATGTCCTTGATTGCTCTAATGTAAGCTACCGGCATACCTTTTACTCCGGCATCTCCAGAGAACCTTCCTAGGGACCTTGTCATACGCTTTGTCCAGGTCAATAAACATTATGTGCAGATCCTTCTTCCTATCCCTGTACTGTTCCACCAACTTCCTAATAAGGTGGATAGCTTCCGTAGACGAACGACTCGGCATAAACCCGAACTGGTTGTCGGATATAGACACTGTACTCCTCACCCTCACTTTCACCCATCCTCTCCAAAACTTTCATGGTATGATTTAGTAACTTGATACCCCTATAGTTGTTACAACACGAATATCACCTTTGTTCTTGTACAACGGTACCACCGTACTCCACCTCCACTCATCCAGCATCCTCTTCGTCCTGAAAATAACATTAAACAGCCTAGTCAGCCACTCCAAACTTGCTCTACCCACACACTTCCAAAATTCAACCGCAATTTCGTCTTGCCCGGTCGCTATGCCCCTACTCATCTTACGCAAAACCCTGCAACCTCCTTAACCTTAATGCGCTTATACCTAAAGTCTCAGAGACTCTCCGGATGCCCTAGATCACCTAGCACAATATCTCGGTCCCCCTCTTCATTTAGAAGTCTATGAAAATAAGTCTGCCATTTCTGCTTTAATCTGAGACTCACCCATCAATACTCTACCGTCCTCGTCTTTGATGCACCTCACTTGGTCCAGATCCCGAGCCTTCCTTTCTCTCGCCTTAGCCAGCCGAAATAACTTCTTATCCCCACCTTTTTCCCCAGTTCCTCGTATAGACGACCAAACGCTACAGTCTTAGCCTCCATGAACGCCAACTTCACCTCCTTCCTCGCTATCTTATACCTCTCTTTGTTCGCTCTCCTCTCCTAGCCTGTGCTCCCTACTAACTTCAGATATGCTACCTTCTTCGTTTCCACTTTGCCTTGGACCACGTCATTCCACCAACAGTCGCCTTTGTGCCCGCCAGAGTAACCTTTCGATACTCGTAGCACCTCTCTCGCCGCCTCCCTTACACAGTTCGCCGTAGTCGTCCACATTAAGGATTAAGGATCTTCAACCTAAATTGAGCAACTAATGGCAATGAAGTTTATACACACAACACTTAAAGAACCTAAGATATCAAGAAACAAGAAAGTACCATGATTACCTCCGGGAAAATCACTCACTTGAATGAATAATCTGTAGAGTTCTTCAAGAATCATTAGGGTTTTTTAAGCCTCACCAAGGAGAATGTACTTAGTGCCTCTCACGTTTTAGAGGCTATTTCTAACAAAAGAAATCCTTAAGCCTTCTAAATTAGGCCCACGTGCCTAAACAAGGAAAATCAGCAACTAAAGCTAATATAATTAACTTAAGTGGCATGTGATTAAGATGTGACACTTTATGAACTATTGTGAACCTCCAACAAGTTGAAATTCTTTTGAGGCCTTCCAAACTCTTCCAAGGCATGAGGATTCAGGTTAGATATGTTCAGTTCCTTCACAAGCAAATCTTCATATTTTAGCCTTCCAAGCACTTCAGTTGGACTAGACTTCATATCCTCCAACATTGCCAAAGTTTATACTCCAAGGCCTATTTTTCCCCACTTTAGTTGACTTGTAGTTGACCAAACGAGGATGCTATCATATTTTAGGATAGAGATATTGCAACTCTTAGAAACTATAACTCTATCTCTAACTAAAAAGATGAAATTGCGTAAATCTAAAATCTAAGATAAGGTTGTCTCTATTTTATTCTAACTAATAACTAAAAAGATATGATAAAATAAAACCTTACCCTTACGACAACATTATCTTAAATCTTATTTGTAACTATCAAATAAAGATAAATAATAGTTTCACAATCTATATCATTCTCCCCGGATAAGAAAATTCGGCATCAATGAGTGAGATTGTTGGTGTAACTCCCAAAAGACTTAAATAACAGAATGTGGTAGTTGATTCTTTCGTTGAATAAGGCACCTCTCATACCACAAATGAAAATAATGAAGATGTTGGTTGAGTGATAAGGTTGTTTTATTTGTCGACAGTATATTGAGGGAAGGAACGAGCACGTGACTAGCATGTGAGGCAGAGGGATTAGTTTGTTAGTAGCTGTTAGTTATAACTAATTATGGGATTGGGCACTGTAGATGTTAACGGAAGAATTAGGAGAATTAGTTGCAGCTAGTTGTAGTGTGTATATATAGACCATAACTCATTGTATTGTTTTAAGATTTGGAAATATCTTTAGCTCATATTACTCTCAATGGAGATTCTTCTCTCTAGACCTTCTCGTTCATTTTCTCCTCTAACATTCTTACTGAGCTAATCTTGAATTTTCATTATGGTATCAGCGCGCGAGATAGATTCATGCTCACTGCGACTATCATCTTCTGATTTCTGTAAAATCATTTTGTTGCAGATTGATTGGGATTTTCTTGATTGATTGAGCTAGGGTTTGCGATTTTCAATTTGCGACCGGTGATTCTGTAAATCGTGAAAACGAAGACTTGGATTACTTGAATATGTCAGCTATGGCGATTGGAGAAGAAACCTCAACTGGAACAACCATAGACCATCATCATCCTCTGTATCTACAACCATGCGACACTCTAGGTAGCTCCTTGATTTCAATTCAGCTAACTGGAACTGAGAACTATGCATTGTGGAGTAGATCTATGAAAATAGGGTTGATTGGTAAAAGTAAGCTAGGTTTCCTCGATGGACGATGTACTAAGGATATGTTTGATCAATCATTGCATGAACTTTGAGAGAAGTGTAATAAAATAATTTAGTCATGGATTATGAATGCTGGGAGCAAGGAATTGCTCAGTGGAATTGTGTACAAATCAAGTGCACACAAGGTCTGGACAGATTTGAAGGGTAAGTATGACAAAGTGGATGGATCTCGTATCTTCTTTCTGCATAAGGAGATAGCTACTTTATCATAGGGAATTTCTTCTGTTTCTGCTTATTTCTCAAAATTGACAAATCTTTGGGAAGAGTATGATGCATTGATGCCTTGACCGGGATGTGACTGCCCAGAATCCAAGAGCTATTTTGAGCATTTTGAATATCAGAGGTTGTTATAGCACTTAATGGGCCTAAATGAATCGTATCCACAGCCGAGGAGCCAAATTTTGATGATGAGCCCAGTTGAATAAGGCATATTCTATGATAGTTTCTGAGGAAAGTCAAAGGTCCTTGAATGTTTACACAGGCCGTTGACATAGCAGATGAAATGACACTATTCACTTATAAAGGAGGAGTGAACACAGGAAACAATTACAAGTCTAGAAGGAACAACTTGTTCTGTGATTACTGCAACTACAAAGAACACACAAGAGAGACCTGCTTCACATACATAGATATCCAACTGACTTCAAAATGAGAAAGAAGGCAAATAGCTTCCCTCAACAACCAATGATCAATGAAACAACACAAGAAGCACAGCAGCCAATGGCTAAAGCAGTGGCCAATGCAGTATCACAGAAGGGGCAGCAGATGATGAATACACCTATGGGAAATCCAGCACAAGCACAGGCAATCAAGTTCACTCAGGAACAATATGACCAGATCCTAAAGCTAATCAACACAAATTTTGCAGGTACAACTAAGACTGCTGCCAAAAATGACAAAGTAAAGAACGAAAATTGGATAGTAGATTCTGGTGCGACCACATGGTTCACACCAGAGAATTGCTTGATAAGATAGACACTCGTAGTATAAAGAATGAACCAAAGGAATATTTACCTGATGGTACCTCACTAGACATTGTATGTACTGGAGAAAGTAAAATTGGTGAAAGTGACATCATTAAGAATGTGCTCTATATTCCAGAATTTAAATACAACCTATTGTCCGTTTCTAAACTTACAAAGGACTTAAGATGCTTCATATCCTTCTATCCTGATTTTTGGATCATGCAGGACCTTCACAGAGGGAAAGTGAAGGGGATTGGTAAGGAACTAGATGGCTTGAAGAATCTGTAGCACCAGAAAACTGAAGCCAAGGCTGCAGCTGTATACTTAAATGATGATTCTATAAAGGAGGAGGACTTGGGAGTATGGCATGAAAGACTTGGACATGCTCCAGACAAAGTAGTAAAGCAGATTCCAAACATGAAGTTCAAGACTAGTGGTGATAGAATAAGGAATTGTACAATCTGTCCTTTCGCTAGACAAGGAAGATTGCCTTTCCCAAAGAGTACAAGTAGATCAAATAAGCTTTTTGAGTTGATTCATGTGCATGTATGGGGCCATATAGAGTGCCAACTCACAATGGACATAAATTTTTCCTTACTAAAGTAGATGACTGCAGTAGGATGATATGGATTTACTTGTTAAGACTCAAGAGTGATGTGGTTGTATGCTTGAGACAACTTCTAGCGTTAACAAAGACTCAGTTTGGTGTAACAATGAAAATTTTAAGAAGTGACAATAGATCTGAGTTTTTTAATTCTGAATACAGCAATTTGTTTCACTCATATGAATGATCCATCAGAGTTCATGTGTCCATACCCCATAGCAAAATGGGGCAGTAGAAAGGAAACACAGACACATACTAGTAGTAGCTACGGCCATTAGACTGCAGGGTCATCTACCTCTTAAGTTCTAGGGAGAGTGTGTGCAGACAACAGTTTATGTGATCAACAGGCTTCATTTATCAATATTGTCAGGAAAATCATCTTATGAGATGTTGCATGGGAAATTACCATCATTGCAGCACATGAGAATCATACGATGCCTTTGTTTTGCTAAAATTGTAGGAGGAGAAGACAAATTTGCAGCCAGATCTATTGGGGCTGTACTGATGGGATAATCATTATCCTAGAAAGGCTACAGACTATATAATATCCTAACTAACACTTTCTTTGTTAGCAGGGATGTCAAATTCATGGAACACATCTTCCCTTTTCAGCTGCTAAAGGAAGGAAAGCTGCAGATTTTTCCCAATGGAGTGCTTCATTCATCTGCTAGCAGTAATGATACATCTGCTAACAGTGATGATGGTCCAACAGCAACAGCACCTATAGATGAAGAAACACTCTCTCAAGATCACCTGCTGCAGATGCACCATCCTCACCACATTCACTGGGTTTTGAAGATGCACAGCGACAGGCAAGAGTAATTTTCAGATGCAATTACACTCAACAATATAGATGGTCATATCAGGAAATCAGGCAGGAGTGTGAAAGAACATGTGTGGATGCAAGATTATGTGTGCAATGGGTCACTGACAGGTTCTACTGGGAAGCACCCTTGCAAGTATCCAATGCAAGACTACTTGAGTCATGCTGGTGTTTCAGCCAAGTATAAGTCCTACCTATCCAAAATTACAAACTTGAAGGAGCCTGTGAGCTATGAGGAAGCAGCAGCAGATCCCAAATGGATGAAGCCATGGACCAAGAGTTGACTGCACTCAAAGGAAATGGAACTTAGGCACTAGTAGACTTACCAGTCGGAAAGGTTCCTATTGGGTGTAAATGGGTGTTCAAAATAAAGTATAGAGCCAATGGAGAGGTTGAAAGTACAAGGCACGACTAATGGCCAAAGACTACAATCAGGTTGAAGGATTAGACTACCAGAAAACTTTTTCCCCTGTAGATGATGACCATGAGAGTAGTTCTAGCTTTGGCAGTAGCAAACAACTGGAATTTGTACCAAATGGATGTTTACAATGCATTTCGTCAAGGAGACCTCACTAAAGAAGTCTACATGTGCATACCTCAGGGATTTCCCAGCAGGCTGCATAAATCCCTTAATGGGTTGAAGCAAGCTTCAAGACTGTGGAATCTAAAATTGACTGAGGCATTGCTCAGTTCAGGTTTTGTGCAGAGTCACTTTGATTATTCCTTTTTCACAAAGAAGCAAGGCACCAGATTAGTGATCATTTTGGTATATGTGGATGATCTTCTCATAACCGGGAATAATCACTGTCTAATTTCAAAGGCAAAGTCCATATTGCAGTATAACTTTAAAATCAAAGACTTAGGGGAGTTGAAGTTTTTTCTTGGAATTGAAATTGCAAGGCCAAGAGAAGGGGTATTGATGAATCAAAGAAAATTTGCAATGGAGTTGATCACTGATCTTGGATTGGCAGGATCAAAACCAGCAGCTACACCAATGGAATGCAATCAGAAACTCACTACCGCGGAGTATGATCAACGCATAAACTTGTAAGAAGATGAGAAGTTGGTAGCTGCAGGACCATATCAAAGGCTGGGGGAAGCTGTTTTATCTCGCCATGACAAGGCCAGACATATGCTATACAGTGCATGTACTAAGTCAGTTGCATTGCCCAAAGAAGTCACACATGGAAGCTGCAGTCAGAGTTGTCAGGTATATAAAAGGTGCTCCAGGATTGGGTTTGCTAATGAGCTCAAAACAGTCTATAAAGCTCACAGCCTTTTGTGATGCTGACTGGGCAGGAAGATCAGTAATTGGATATGTGATGAAGCAGGGAGATTCTTTAGTATCTTGGAAATCAAAGAAGCAATGCACAATATCGAGAAGCTCAGCAGAAGCAGAATACACGAGCATGGCTGCTGCAGTTTCAGAGATCCTATGGCTAACAAGACTCTGCAAAGAATAAGGTGCAAAGGTTGAATTGCTAGTGGAATTACAATGTGACAGCAAAGCAGCAATCCAAATTGCAACTAATGCCATATTCCACGAACGTACAAAGCATATAGAGATAGATCTACATTTCATCAAGAAGAGAATTCAACAAGGAATTGTCACAACCAAGTATGTTATGTCAAAAGATCAAGAAGCAGACTTGTTTTCAAAGGCCCTGGGAAGATCACAATATGAATACTTAATGAGCAAGCTAGGAGTGCTCAATCTATTTTCACCACCTAGCTTGAGGGGGAGTATTGAGGAAAGGAACGAGCACGAGACTAGCACGTGAGGCAAAAGGAGTAGTTTGTTAGTAACTGTTAGTTAGTTATAACTAATTATGGGATTGGGCATTGGAGATGTAAACAGAAAAATTAGGAGAATTGGTTGCAGCTAGTTGTAGTCTGTATATATAGACCACAACTCATTGTATTGTTTTAAGATTTGGAAATATCTTATCTCAGATTACTCTCAATGGAGATTCTTCTCCAGAACCTTCTCGTTCATTTTCTCCTCTAACATTCTTACTTAGCTAATCTCAAATCTTCATTACAATAGACGAATGGGTTGTTTGATAAGTAGTGACTGTAGCATAATGACTAATAACTTGAGTTCACACCAAAATCAATAGAGCACCAGAAGGGAGAAGGGAAAAAGGGGAGAAGGATATACAGAAATTGGAGGAATGAGATAGAATAGGAAGGGATCCACTCATAAAATGGTACTCAATTCAAGTGTCTTAAACAAAGTTTGAGGTCCTATTGTCCTATTTATTGGATAGCAAGTTCTGAACTAGTTAGAACTCTTCAAACAACTATAAATCTTGTCTTTAATTAAGAATATAAGCTTGGTCATAACCTTATATGTAAGATAAAATCATCACTATTATATTTTCAACTAATAACAGAAAAGATATGATCACATAAAACCTTATGTTAGATAGTTAGTTGTAATACATATTATCCCATATCCAAAAATTGCTATATTGTACGATGTAAGCATTGTATATAAATAGGACTATTATAAAAACAGTTATCAATAATACAATTTTCCGTGTTATTATTTCTCACATGGTATCAGAACGGCAGTGAGAAAACATCAGGGAAAGAACACTCAGACAAGCAGTTGACGTGCTTCAATTTCCGGCGACCTTTTGGGGCTGCTTCGCACTATCTCTATTTTCCTCAGTATTGTGCAAAATCCAACACTACACAAGGTTCTCTATCACAAGAGACCAAACCCCAGTAAGATTCTCTAGCAAAGCCCCCTCCACGTGCTCCCATGCGTCGGTGAGAACCTCAACTTTGGCAGCGCATCTGACACACGCGCCGGCGCGTGAAGCACTTTCCGATCAGTTTTTGACAAAATTTCCTAAGGACGTGTTGCTTGTGAGATGATTTCGAGTCCACCGGTACTATTTCCTACAGATTCCGAGAACTTTGGAATTTTTTGGCGAGCTCCAGTGATTATCCTTTGATTCTTTTTCTGTTTTTGTTGATATTTGCTAGAACTCTCTTCAATCTTATCATGTCTCTAGGGTTGGATATTTTTGGTTCCAAAAACACAGAGAATTGGAAGTTCAAGTGTTATGATTACTTCGGAACCCTTAATGGGAAGTTCAAACTACTATCTTAGCCTTCCTCAGTTGAGTTGTGGTACAAAGATCAAGGCGTTCAAGATCACTTAACCAAAAAGGCTAGTGACGGAGATGAAAAGGCTAAGGCACTTTGGGAGAAGATCTATGCTCAGTTAAGTAGTATCCTGAGGCGATCTATTGATTCCAAACTGGTGCCCTTGTTTCGTCCATTCCAGACATGTCATTTAGTTTGAGAAAAAACTCGCACTTTATATACTAATGACATATCTCGTTTCTATGATGTGATATCGCGGATGACAAATTTGAAGAAATAGGAATTAGATATATCTACTTCCTTGGGATAAGTATACGCAGTCATGAAGGAATTTAAGAAGTTGATGCCAGTTTCTGCTAGTGCTGAAAAGCAACAAGAGCAACGACTAAAGATGTTTCTAGTTCTTACACTCGCTGGACTTCCTGATGACCTTGATTCAATATGCGACCAAATTTTGGCTAGTACGACTCTCACATGACTAGCGATAAGAAGGTGTGGAGGCCGAGGATTAAGGTGGTGGGTTGACAGATAGTTGTGAGTTTCTCCTACGTTTACCAATAGTACTAGTAATATTCTAGTTGTTGGTTGAAAGTACTTCCTTCTAGTTTGTTATTATATCTGGTACTTAGCAACCATGTCCATTGTTTTTGAAAATTGCTAATGGAAATTATTGCTCCCTAATTGTTACGCTACTCTTTCTCCCCTTTTACTGGAAATTATTGCTCCCTGATAGTTACTATTTGATGCTACTTTTTCTCCTCTTTTTTCTTATCGTCTTTTGTCTCCCTTTTCTTTCCTTCTTCCCCCTCTTTCTTCTTCTTCTTCCCTTTTCTTCCTTTCCACCTTTTCTTGAGCCGAGAGTCTATCGGAAACAGCATTTCTACCTCTCCAGGTAGGGGTAAGGTCTGCGTACACACTACCCTCTCCAGACCCCACTTGTGGGATTATACTGGTATATTGTTGTTATTGTTGAATTTATATTTTTTAAAATAGTTTTAAGGACATATTAGTTATTTTAACAAAAAGATAAGCTTTTTTTACCAATCACATGAACTGCTTCATGTATCAGCTTCATCACTTCTATCCAAGGACGTAATTATTATTTATAAACTAAGCCAAACGATTCCTAAGCTTATAAGCAAGTAAAATTAGCTTGTAAGTCTTTCTGACTTATTTACACGGTTTATAAGCCCCAAGAATACTTTGCCATAAACAACCAAAAGCCATAAGTTGGTTATCCCCAACTTATGACTTTTTATCTAATAAGCACGTTTTGGTTTGACTAAGATTTTTATAGTTTTATCCCTAGTAATCTTTAAAAATGTCGAAATGCCATTTCCGTATTGAATCACAAACTCCCTCTCCATTCCACTTCTACGGTTCATCCTTTTTCCATGTAAAGATACTTTTAAATTTACATTTTATGTAAACAACTTTATGGGCATTTCAGGAAAAGTATTTTTTACTTTTTTACCAAGCAAATTAATTGCTTCTTATTAGTTGTAGCACTCATATTCAAACGCATAACTGCTTATTTATAAAATCAGAACTTAAAAGTGATTCTCAGACTTGATGCTTATCAACTACTTTTAATTAGTTAAACCAAAAGGGCTCCGAGTTGAAAGCCAAAGCATATGAAGAAGACTCCTGGTCCTACCCTCTACTAAGGTGTTAAAGATTACCGACTACCAGATATTGCAATCTTCAAAGCAAAGGATTTCAGGTGTCTCCAAACAAGGAAGTAGCGTAGGGTGACAACAAAATCCAGCATTAGATAAATACCAAAAGAAAACGAGTAATGTGGCAGGTAAGATGCTTTGAAACAGCGCTATGATAGAACCTAATCAAATCAAGAACAAGAGATAGCTGCAAGTAAACAGTGATAATCAAGAGCAACAATAATAATGCAATTTGAGGCAGCTCTGGACAATAAGTAACTACACCATGATTAGACAAGATAATATAACAGATATAAAAGTTATTATGCTAATGCGGTTGGCAATTTTCAAGTCTAAAGAGCCTATATGGTGACCAAAATGAAAAGAAAGAGAAGAGACAGAACTGTGTAATCATAGAAAGGGAGTTTATCTATCAGTATATTATATCACAGAAAAACCTAAACATACATGACATTGTACAATATCTCATCAAGAAGTGTCAAAAATTTACATAGTTCTCATACTAACCTTTGCCCTCAGATGACGAGAAAAACGCATTGAATTCAGCTGGAATTTCCCAAATGAATGACGAGAAAAAAGCATTAATATCAGCTTCAGGGAAGTTTGCTTTGATATAGTCTTTAAGAGATATCTTGCTCAAAAACCACATTTTCTTTCTTGGGGTTTCTTGAAGCCTTTTTGGAGCAATCAAATATCTATCTTGAAAGTATCCTGAAGCTTTGACTCTTTTCCCAACTTTCCAAGTCCAAATATCACCTGGATATGGCCAATCTTCAGGAGCATAAGGTAAGCCTTCTCCTGACTCCAAACATGCAACAGGCTTGAGATGTAAACCATCCATTTCTCTTGGAATCGTGCAGCTATTATTTGCCGCTGAAGTGTTAATCTTCTCGCCACCTTCCACTATGAACATGTTAAAGATGCTGAATTAATCTTATGTTCCTCATAAGTATGCACTAAGATCTATGGATATAATACGTGACTTCGAAAGCACTTTGAACTATTTGATGTATGACGATCTGTTACATTCTTAATGATGCATAATGAGGTGTCAAATTCTCGATTCCGTTCACTTCTTCATTTGTAACTTGAAAGAGATGCACAACACAGATTATGGTCAAGAATCCTGATATACAAACTGGAGAACTTTCTGTGCTGAAGAATATGAAGTAAAGTAAAAATCATGGACTATATCCCGTTGTTCTAATACAGCATATTGAAAAACAACTTCAGAATCAAGAAGCTATCCAAGAGAGAAGAACCATGACTACTTAACAGCTGTTAAGTACTATTATCCTTAGAATTAATAGTAAAAGCCAGTATATGCTGCTCTATAGTTATGTGAGAACCAAATGTGAGAATGCACGGGAGAAAAATCTTATTAATTAATTAAAGTGTTGTACAATGCCAATTTATATACAGTGATTACATAATAATAGGTATCTACTTCCCGATGTGGGACAATATACATGACTAACTACTTAACACTCCCCCTCAAGCCGGTGCATATAAATCATATGTACCGAGCTTGTTACAGATGTAACTAATACGAGAATCAGTAAGAGACTTAGTGAAAATATCTACTAGCTGATCATTCGACTTTACAAACTTTGTAACAATATTCCCTGAGAGTATCTTTTCTCTGACAAAGAGACGGTCGATCTCAATGTGTTTAGTCCTCTCATGGAACACCGGATTTGACGCAATATAAAGAGCAGCTTGATTATCACACACCAGTTCCATCTTGCTGATTTCTCCGAACTTCAACTCCTTGAGCAACTGCTTGACCCAAACTAGCTCACACGTTGCCATAGCCATGGCCCGATATTCGGCTTCGGCGCTAGATCGAGCAACTGCATTCTGTTTATTGGTCTTCCAAGAGACCAAATTACCTCCTACTTGAACACAATATTTAGACGTAGAACGTCTATCAGAAGGTGATCTTGCCCAATCAGCATCTGTGTACCCAACAATCTGCTCGTGGCCTCAATCCTCAAATAGTAACCCTTTGCCTGGAGCTGACTTTATATGTCGAAGAATGCGAACAACTGCATCCGAGCGACTATCACAGGAAGAATCCATAAAGTAACTTACAACACTCACTGGAAAAGAAATGTCAGGTCTAGTCACTGTGAGGTAATTCAATTTGCCAACCAACCTCCTATATCTCGTAAGATCTCTAAGAGGCTCCCCCCAGGCAGAAGCTTAGCATTCGGATCCATAAGAGTATCAACAGGTCTGCAGCCCATCATTCCAGTCTCCTCAAGAATGTCTAAGGCATACTTCTGCTATGAAATAACAATACCTGAGCTAGACTGAGCGACCTCAATACCTAGAAAATACTTCAATCTGCCCAGATCCTTAGTCTGAAAGTGCTGAATAACAATATCATCCTGATCATTGCCAGTAATAACAATATCATCAACATAAACCACCAGATAAATACACAGATTAGGAACAGAATGCCGATAAAACACACAGTGGTCAGCTTCACTACAAGTCATGCCGAGCTCCTAAATAACTTTGCTAAACATACCAAACCAAGCTCGAGGGACTATCTCAAACCATATAGTGACTTGCGCAATCGGCATACAAGACCACTAGACTCCCCCAAAGCAACAAAACTAGGTGGTTGCTCCATATAAACTTCTTCCTCAAGATCATCGTAGAGAAAAGCATTTTTTTAATGTCTAACTGATAAAGAGGTCAATGACGTACAACAGCCATGGGCAAAAAAAGACGAACAGATGCTACTTTAGCCACAGGAGAGAAAGTGTCACTATAATCAAGCCCAAAAAGCTGAGTGTATCTTTTGCAACAAGACGAGCCTTAAACCGATTAACCTGGCCATCCAGGCTGACTTTGATTGCATAAACCCAACGACAACCAACAGTAGATTTACCTGAAGGAAGAGGAACAAGCTCCCAAGTGCCACTCGCATGTAAAGCAGACATCTCGTCAATCATAGGATGTTGCCATCCTGGATGAGATAGTGCCTCACCTGTAGACTTAGGGATAAAAACAATGGACAAAGATGATATAAAAGCATAATGAGGTGATGACAGACGATAATAACTTAAACCGACATAATGGGATTAGGATTAAGTGTGGATTGTACACCTTTGCAGATTGCAGTTGGTTGACTAAGAGGAGACAAGTCCGCATTTGGTGCAGAATCTGATGCATGACGTGAATCACCTAGGCCTGATGCTGGACGTGGACGACGATGATAAGTCAAGAGTGATGGAGCTGCAAAAGGTTGAACTGGACTAGGTGGTGGAACTGGAACTGGAGCTATAAGTGGTGGAACTAGAATTGGAGCTATAGGTGGTGGAGCTGGAGTTGTAGAGGAACATGAATGGGAGATAGTGATTGTATCTCCAAAAGATGAAACTGGTAGCACCTCATAAATATTTAAGTGATTACTATGATTGGGTTTCAAAGAAGGTAACAACAGCAGACATAAGGTACCACTGGAGGTCAAGAGAATAGCATCGATACCCCTTTTGCGTTCTCGAGTAACCCAGAAATACACACTTAAGAGCACGAGGAACTAACTTATCTTTTCCTGGAGTAAGGTTATGAACAAAACACGTGCTTCCAAAGACATGGGGTGGAAGAGAGAACAAAGGTAAGTGGGGAAACAGGTCAGAGAATGAAACTTGATTCTGAATAGCTGAAGATGGCATACAATTAATAAGATAGCAAGATGTAAGAACTGCATCTTCCCAAAAATGCAACGGAACATGAGATTGTATAAGTAGGGTACGGGCAGTTTCAATAAGATGGCTATTATTTCTTTCAGCTACCCCATTTTGTTGAGATGTGTAAGGACAAGATGTTTGATAAATAATCCCATGAGAGTTCATAAACAGCTGAAATGGGGAAGACAAATACTATAGGGCATTATCATTACGAAATGTGCGGATAGAAACCCCAAATTGATTTTGAATTTCAGCGTGAAAAGTCTAAAAAATAGAAAACAACTCAGATCGATTTTTCATCACAAATATCCAAGTGCACCTGTAATAATCATCAATGAAACTAACAAAATAGCAGAATCCCAAAGTAGAACTAACCCGACTAGGACCCCAAACATCTGAATGGACTAAAGTAAAAGGTGACTCTGCTCGATTATCAAAACGCCAAGGGAAATGGAAGCGGATATGCTTACTGAGCTGACATGACTCACACTCTAGAGTGGACAAGTAAAATAAACCAGGTACCATTTTCTGAAGTTTTGACAAACTGGGATATTCCAACCGTTTATGTAATAAATCTGGTGAATTATTAACAGGACAAGTTGTTGAAGAAAGACAAGATGTGAGTCCATGTGATTTTGCAAGGATAAGGTAATAAAGTTCATCTGATTCACGCCCGGTACCAATGATCCGCCCTGTACTGCGTTCCTATATAAAAACAAGGTCATCAAGAAATAAAACAGAGCATTTAAGTGATTTGGCTTAGCGACTAACGGCTATGAGATTAAAAGGACTACCGAGAACATAAAGAACTGAATCTAAAGGTAAGGAAGGAAGTGAAATTGCTTGACCTATTCCAGTTGCCATGGTTTGAGACCTGTTGGCCATTATGATTGTTGGGAGAGATTGAGAACATGAAATAGTAGTGAAAAGAGATTTGTAACCAGAAATATGATCAGATGCACCTGAATCAATGACCCAAGACTCAGAGGTTAAAGATTGGGAGACACAAGTCACGCTACTATCTGTTTGAACAACGGAAGCTATCTCTAAAGATGTCTGTTTACATGCTTTGTACTGAAGGAACTCCATATAGTCCGGTAAAGAAACCATCTGGATTGGATTCAATGCATTGGATCCAACGGATTGTGAGTTAAAGGTTTCTGATACGAATGCCATTATAATATTGCGCCAGAAAAAGCAGAATTTTCTGGGAATTACTGTTCTCGCCGGAAAACACACTGTTTGTGCCGGAAAAATATAAAAGTGGTCGGAATTTGATTTTAATTGGATGGGTAGGCTCGGATTTGCGAGGAGAAGAGACTATTCTGAAGAAATTATTCCAAAATTTGGCCGAAAACAGTCTCACGCCCCGACGCGTGGTCGTCGGAGCTTCGCCGGAAAACTTCTTCCGGCGACGTGTGAGGACGCGTGGCTCCTTTTCTGGCGGAGATTTTTTTGAGGGTTGGTCACCGAGCTCTGATCTACTTCCTGGTGATGCACAAAACTGACGGATAGTATGGTTCTTGCGGACAGACCTGTTTTCGCTGAAAAAGGGCTTCCGGTTGACTGTTTTCTTTTCCCGGAGTAGCTGAAATTTATGCACAGCGATAAATTTCTCACGGTTGCTCTGATACCATGTGAGAATGTACGGAAGAAAAATCTTATTAATTAATTAAAGTGTTGTAGAATGCGTATTTATATACAGTGATTACATAATAATAGGTATCTACTTCCCGATGTGGGACACCATACATGACTAACTACTTAACACCAAGCAAGTCCATCCACTGTTTAAGAAAGATATGAAAAAAATCAAGAAAGTTACACAATTTGAATGTTTTACAAGAATGAGAGATGGGAGATTTGATACAGAAAATATAAAACCAAACATTGAACATGTTTTCGGGCCAATTAACACTTTAAATGGAGCTCATTAACAGAATCAGTCATTAAATTCTGCACTTAGATTTCTGGAAAAGTGCCAAAATATGTGTACTATTTCCAAATTAATTGTGTTCTTTTACTTTCAGATAGCTAAACTTAAACATCTCATCTTTAACCAAAAACCTTTGTCTAAAATTTGCATAATAGTTACCCAGAGGAGGCAAAAGACACTACATTATTTCTTCCCATCTTCTTAAGCTTTGGTGGCCAGATTTAAGCGATATCTGTGAGGGATAGCAGGTATCCGGTGGAATAGTCGAGGTGCAACCGGGTGGAATAATCGAGGTGCGACCGGTTGGAATAGTCGAGGTGCGTGCAAGCTAGCCCGATAAAACTAGTCGGCCGAAATTATTTCCCTAGCCAAAAGTGTATAAAATATGTATATAATATACACACATATACAAAAAGCCATTATTTCTGGGAACGGCTAAAAATATACCTTTCTCAACAAAATTTGCTTAATTGCTGATATAATTTTGCATCAGTTGAATGGTATATGTAGCTTCAAGATATCGAAACATTGTTTTATAAATCAAATTATTATTTTTTTCTCAATTCAAATTAGTCACACTAACCATAAAAAACCAAGAAGTGACTTATAGAATGCATGAGCAAATTAGCAAGGCTTACTACCTTGTATTCCTAAAATTTGATCCAAATTCCGCATCTTTTTCTTTCATTTTATGGGGTAAAAAAACATTTCATTTTTCTTAATTAATTTCTCTAATCCTTGTTGAAATGGCTAAAAAAACGTGAAGCTTGAAGTTACTTGGAAATGAACATGCACAGAACCTTCAGTGTGTTACAATTGCTCAAAGAAAATTAAGAAACAGATTACATTAATGAAAAACTTACTATTGATAGTGAGAACTTTAGGCCAAATTGAAAGGAACCCACAAATGGGTTTTTTTGCTGCAGCAGCAGAGAGATGAAAGAAATAATTGAGAAGAGACCTTCTGAGTTGAGACGGATGATCAAAATTAAAGAGTTACTTTTGTTTTTTCCGCTGAGATTAATAGTTGAGAGGACTGGAATTTGTATGTTAGCTGCACAGGACCGGTAAACTGAGTCAGACTGTCAGTGATTAGTCATTAAGGGTGGTTTGGTACAAACACAAGTAATGCAGGGATTAGTAATGCAGGGATTGTAGTGCTGGGATTATTTTTTATTAAGTGTTTGGTTCATTGTATTAAAAATTAATTATGCAATGTATAAGTCTGGATTTAGTAATTTTAAGTCTTATCCATGTATAACTAATCCAGGGATTAGTAATCCCTTCCTTTCCTTGGTATTAGTTAATCCCTCATATGAGGTATAACTAATCCATGTATTAGGTAGGAGTAAATTGAATTGACCAACCAAACATGGTATTGAACAGATTAAATTTTTATATGGGGATTATTTTGCTTAATACGGCCTACCAAACGACCTCTAAGAGTTATTTAATGGTCCACTGTTTCCATTGAGCTAAAGACGACGGCTTTTTTGGGACTGTCTGGAGGCTAGCTTAGGTGTGGGGCTTAGTTGCGTGTGACTTACGCCCTAAAGCGCTCGATTATGTCTCTAGACACGCTTAATGCTTGACGTTCGAGGCTCGTTCAACCATTCTTATATAAATTATGTGTCGAATTTACTAATTAATATTTTTTACTCTCAAAATTCTTTAACAACTGAATAATTAAAGTTCTTTTATTTATATGAATATAAAAATTTTGAATAACTCAAATAATGAAGCATAATATTGCATATTTACTAATTGAGAACGTTATGAGGTGTATATCATTTTAATATTTTTTCTGAAAATAGATAACCAAAATTTATATCTTTACTTGCTAGATCTTCATATCTTAGTTTAATATCTCTCAAAATTATTATACATCTATTTATTTTGCTATTTAAAAATAATTTTGTATTTACTCATGAAGGAGTAATAATTTTAAACTATAGTATTGATAAAATTTATGGTGTATTTACTATTAGGGAGGTAAAATATGCAGTTTGACAATATTTTTTTAGAAAATCATAATTTGTAATTGTTTGAAATTTAAGATGTTATAGTTGATTAATTAGGAACTTTAACATTATTGCATTATTTATATTTGTAAAACCTGCTAGATATTTATTTTCTATGAGTTTCTTTAATTTTTTCCAGTTTTCTTGAACTTTGGATGTACTTTTATATGTTTTGTGTTATAATGCTATATTATTAATTTATAAATAAAAAAATTTAAAGATCCGTTGGGCGTACGCCCCATATCTCGAGGCTTACTGTAAGGCCCCGTAAAATTTCGTAAAGGAATTTAAGGTTTTGTGATGCCGAGATAGGCTTATGTGTTTGAGGATTGTAGACTTTTTGGGTTGAACAATGTGCTGGGGAGTAAAGAAAAAATTTTGGCAGAAAAAGATATTTTTGCAGCCCACTATGCGATCGCATAATGGCCGCAGACTGCAGCAGTATCTGGGCAAGTTTGGAGGAAAGTATATGGCGCATTATAGGACCGCAAAACAGGTCTGCGGTGCATTATGCGACTGCAGAACAGGGACGCAGAACCGCCGCAGAACCAACCCGTATGTTTTAGTTCGGGGCACCAATTGTTAGGTCAATTTGCGGACCGCTTATCCATTATGCGGTCACTATGCGATCCCAGATTGTGTTTCGAAGCTTCATTTTTCTGATTTTTATACCGGACACTATTTTGATAAATAGCCTTTGGGACTTATTTTGAGGCATCCATCTGATGATTTTAGAGAGGGATAAGAGCATTTTAGAGAGAGAAAGAGGAAACATAACATTCTAATCATCCATTCTTGTCCCAATCTTCAAGAATCAAGGAAGTCAAACCACAAGAACTTCATCTAAGAGGTAAGATTCAAACCCTAGCTTATAAAGCGATTTAAGTGATTAGGACGGATGTCTAAGGGGGGTGTTCTTATTAGAGAGAGATGTGGGTGAAGGTGTATGCCCTTGACCACTCTATAGGCGTATGTGCATAAACTTTCACATATAAGAAAACGCGATTTGCTTGTCATATTTCAATATCCAAGTATGGACAGACGTGTTCAGAATATTGCATGAATATTGCATAAGGCTAAAGGTCGATGCCAGAAATTTGAAGGTCATGTTTCGTATTGTCTCTTAAAAGTAAAGATTCAGGAAGAGCAAGAAAAGTTGTGAGGTTCCCAGAATGATGTACTCTATTATGTCGAATCATGACTCGGTCAAGGAGTGGCTACATGAATATATTTTGAGGAGTATAGGGCAAATGAAGGCCGTGATTATCGTGTATTGGGTTATTGTTCCAATGTGTGGTGTGTCGTGTGGCGGGAGATGAAAGTTGCCCTTGGATGGTCCAAAGTTGGTGCGGTAGAGTTGATAGGGTCCAGAACTCGTCACTAATTTATGAAGAGAGTCAAGATCATCATAGAATTGTTGTGCTAAAAGAATGTTAGGAGTTTACTTTCTATGAGTGACGTCCAAACTTGTACAGTTTATGAAAATCCTCCAATTGATAACATAATGCCTAGGATGTCACGATTGATGTTGTTTTCAAGTCTGTGGTACAATGTGGTGTTATCTATTTGTTGTTAGGATCGAATTCTGGGATTCTCTGACAGGTGAATAGGCCCAGTTATAGGGGAGACTCTATAACTGCTGGGTGTGCGAATTAACAGTTGGGCCACATTGGATGCTAATGGTGAATTTTGACCCTCATTCGAGGACGATTGATCCTAAGGGGGGAGAATGTAAGGCCCCGTAAAATTTTGTAAAGGAATTTAAGGTTTCGTGGTGCCGAGGTAGGCTTACGTGTTTGAGGATTGTAGAAAGCGAGCCGCGGCTTGGACTTTTTGGGTTGAACAATGCACTGGGGGTAAAGAAAAATTATTGGCAGAAAAAGACATTTCTGCTGTCCACTATGCGGTCGCAGAATCACTCTACATGCTGCAGAATAGCCGCAGAGTGAAGCAGTAGCTGGGAAAGTTTGGAGGAAAGTATGCGGTGCATTATGCGAACTGCAGAACAGGTTTGATGTGCATTATGCGACAGCAGAACAGGTCTGCGGGCCGCAGAACCGCCGCAGACCCAAACCGTATGTATTAGTTCTTGCACCAATTGTGCGATCGATTTGCGGACTGCATATCTATTATGCGGTCACTATGCTACCGCAGATTGTGTTTCGGAGCTTCATTTTTCTGATTTTTATGCCCGGGCCCATTTTGATAAATAGCCTTTGGGGCTTATTTTGGGGCATCCATCTGATGATTTTAGAGAGATGTAAGAGCATTTTAGAGAGAGAAAAGAGGAAATCTAACACTCTAGTCATCCATTCTTGTCCCAATCATCAAGAATCAAGGAAGCCAACCACAAGATCTTCATCTAAGAGATAAGATTCAAACCCTAGTCTTTAATTTCGAGTTTGGTTATGAGATGGGTAATTTGGGAGTATGATTTTTGGGTATGAGAATTATTATTTATCACATGCATGAGCTAGTAGGGATTGTGGGGAAGTTGTTGAACAATCTTGGGTGGTTTTGGTGTTGAATTAGTTGTGGAGTGAAGGAAATCTTGTGGATGAACCTCATAGCATAATCTGCACACCTAGTGTTTAATAAAATGCTTAAGTGAGGTAGAAGTAAGGTATGTTGGCTAAACTCTTCTTGTAGAATCGAATCCATGATGTCCTATTGTAATTATGATAGGCTCAAGCTCTTATATCTCATGTTCCGAGTTGTTCTTTATAAGCTTGACTATTCCGAACAAACTTTGTGTCGAAAGATATATGTTCAAAATGTGTTCCGAATGCTCTTATCCTATTGTGTTATCCTACGAGATTGTATTTAAATATGACCATGTGTCGAAATATTATGAATTCAGTTATGTCTCAATTGCCAGCTATCATGCCAAATTGTTGAAGAAAGCTCAATGTGCCTAAGATTTCTTATTTGCTCATATGTGAACTAAAAGTCATGATTTAGATATGCTTTGTTATTAATAATCCATGATGATGTGTGAAAGTGAAAGGGGTGAACATGAAATATGAATACGGCCGACGTGCCAAGAATGATATTATATTTGTGGCCACTAGTGCCGATGAAATGAAAATATGCGTAAAAGACTATGAAATGACCTGAAAGTCCTTTATATAATAATGTCATTAGTGTCCTATGATCAACCGTGAATAGTACAAGTAAGTGGTAGTATGAACATGAACTGCGACCATTGCTAAAACGAGAATCATGAACTTAGCTAGTGACCCAAGATGACAAAGAGGTATATAATGAAGTGTAAAAGAGACGTCCTATGCTTAATGATGATGAACCATAAGAAAAGAAATTGGGTCTATGCACCATTGAAATCCACTTAATGATTGGTCATGCATGTGTTAATGTAATGAGTTATATTTCTCCATGATGAGCATGAACATGGAGTGTTCCAATGATCCGGGAACTTACGACCTTAAAAGTAGCGTTAGTCATGTCGCTTGAGTTTATACATAGTTATGTGCATAATGATGTGTTATAAACCCTATGGACGATCAGTGAAATGCATATGTATAATGTAGTATGAACCCTATAGACGGTTTGTGAAACACATACGTATAATGTGTTATGAACCCTTTGGGCGGTTTATGAAACGCATAGGTGTATTGTGTTGTGAATTCTATGGACGGTCCATGAAACACATAGGTGCATTGTGTATGGAATCTTGTGGACGGTCTATGATACGCATATGCATATTGTGTATAGAGTCCTGTGGATGGTCTATGAAACGCATAGGCATATTGTGTATTGAATCCTATGGATGGTCTATGAAACGCATAGGCATATTGTGTATGGAATCCTATGGATGGTCTATGGAACGCATAGGTATATTGTGTATGGAATCCTATCAACGATCTATGAAACGCACGGATGTATCGTGTATGAAATGTATAGGTGTACGGTATGAATAAGTATTATGGACAATCTATGAGATGCATAGGTGTATAATATGACATGTGAACACTAAGAATGGTCTATGAAATGTATGGTCGTAAAATAAGAGCGGATATAGACGTTCTAGTAAGACGCATTATTAACGCGGACAATAGGTGCCACTTTCATTGAAGTTGTTTGTACATGTTGTTTCAATTACATTATATTATGTATTACACGTATAATTCATATGGCTCAATTGATCTTAAAAGAGGTTTAAAATGATGTAAATAATAAGACTTGAAATTTGAATTTATGGGATGTTTGATAGTTCCTTGATATCCATTAATTGCCTTTTATTTGAGTTACCGTATTTTCATATATTATTTTGTCTGCGTGTAAGAGTACTATTCCACATGTACTGTTACGCGGCGCCTTCCTGATGATCTTTGGAAGGGCAACGTAAGGCTAGGCAATCGATGTCAGTACGATTGCCGTCCGCCAACTGAGGTCCCCTCCGCACGCTAGACTAAATTGTCAGTGCCGTGCGGGAAAACCAATATCGTAGGCAACAAGAGAATTGAGAGCAGCGGAAGCTTTGGTTGGATTTTTGATGATGATTGTATTGATGATGAAAGCTATTACAAAGCTAATGCGGTGTCGAGGGGGTGAGACACCAGTACAGAGAATTTGAATGCTTGCTGAAAATGTTTGAATGTTGATACCCCCCTAATAATGCTTAAAATAAAAAAACCAAAATTACATGAGTAGACCTAAAGTGAGCTCAAGGAGCACAATGAATATAAAACAGGTAAACTATTCTATATTTACAATGAAAGGAACTTAGTCTTCTATGATATAGAAATACTAAGTCCAGTGGCAGCAATCTTGTCTTGAGAAGCAGGGTCTGCGCGCGCGGCACTAT
>MCJB01041609.1:37346-56583 GCA_002018475.1 Nicotiana obtusifolia | reverse complement strand
AGGTGCTGATGGCAACCAGGATGGAGGTATTGATTACTATGGTGTGATCAAAGAAATAACTGAACTAGAATATACAGGCTGGCCACGCAAGAAATTGATACTCTTTAGATGTAAGTGGTTTGACCCACACCCAACAAAAGGTACTAGAGTCCACCATCAGTACAACCTAATTGAGGTTAATCATAAGAGGGAGTATGATCGCTATGATCCTTTCATAATTGCACATAATGTTAGGCAAGTGTATTATGCTCCTTATCCGTTGCGGCGGAATAAGTCTGATTGGTGGGTTGTTATCAAAACCAAGCCTGTGGGTAGGGTGGAAGTTGAAAATGTGTTAGATGTTGCATATCAAAACGAAATCTCCATTGTTGACCAAATAGTGGACGAAGTTTTAGAAGATGATTTGGAACATCCTGAACACATACTGGAAGAAGTTGATATTTCCGAAGTAAGAATTACAGAATACGAGGAAGAAGTCTCAACTGATGAAGCTCAAACTACCGAGGAAGAGGAATTCTCGGGACGAGGAACTATACGACGATGAGCTTTAAACAGTTGGTTTCTTTAACAACTTTCGTTTATAGCTATATATTTTCTTTATATCTTTCAATCTAAATATGTATTATATTATGCAGATGACAGGCAAAGGTCGAGGTAACGCTGATTCTAGTACTTCTCGGGGTCGAGAAAAGGGTAAGAAACAAAGGAGGAGGGTAGAAGATTACACTCCAATTAGTCCTGCCGTTCCAGAGTTGCAGATGCCTACGTATCTTCCTCCACCCCGGGGCTATTCTGAGCTGCCCCAGCATCACCAGCCCTACACATTCGTGCAAACACCGGGTCTTCCATCACAGGGCCCTTGGATTGTACGTCCGACGTACAGTCCACCTACCGCACATCCACGTGGATCTCAGCCATCTTCATCGCATGGACTGCATCGGTCCATGTCACATCCACATGGAGCACATTCATCATCGCCGCAGCCACTAGGGTCACAGCCACTGGGGTTGCTGCCACTCGGGTCGCAGCCACTCGGGTCACAGCAATCAGTGATATGTCCCATTGCAGCACATACAGCTGCGTCGCAGGGCTCGCAGCCATCTTCGTCGGGGACTCTATCTATTACAGCCATTCGCCTGCGGGATCCTAGCTCTGACCCCCCCCCACCTTCCACACATGCCCCTGCTAATGATGACGAGGAGGTGCATCGGGATGAGTATGGCAGGATCATTATCATCCCTGAGGGTGACGGGTAAGAGTTATTTGTTATTTTTAACGTTTATTGTTTTCTACGGTTTTACTAAGATATTAATGTGTCTTTTTTTTTTTAATAACATTAAAGGTTTATCCCTAGCAATGTTACTACGAGGATAATCACCCAGGCAACTCGAAAGTTATATGATGGCCCTTATGCGACTTGGAGTGAATTTCCATTCTTGCTTAAGGAAGCAATTTTCAATGAATTTAAGGTATAAATGTTCTTTCAAGCAGTACAATTATTTATATTTATGATATTTCCATCTAAAAACTTAACTTCTCAAATACAGAGCAAGTGTGTGTGGGAACACCGCTATAGTGCGGAGGTAGCTGCTAACTTGAATCTCAAGGCACGCAAGCGGTTGTCCCATTGCTTTTCCAACACTAAAAGGACGAACACGAAGCCCTCCTGGTTGCAAGATGGTCTATGGACTGATCTGCAAAGGCAATAGCTAACCGCTGATTTCCTAAAGAAGAGCGAGCAAGGAAAGAAAGCTCGTGCTTCGGAGACGGGAGGCTCTCTGCACACTGGAGGTGCGATCAGCCTCGATTCAATAAAGAGGAAAATGGTACGTAATTGCTTAATTTAATTTTAATTTTCAACGTCTAATCTATTTATTAACTAAAATTTATGACTTTTCAGGAGAAGAAGTTAGGCCGTCCGATGAGACAAGATGAGTTATTCAAGCAAACTCATACTGTCAAGAAGAAGAAAGATTCGGATGAAGAAAGGTGGGTCGAGGACCGAGCCTCGGCTGTACATGTAAGTTTTTAATTTTTATTAAGTACTTTTATTTAGTTTTATATAACTTTTGAATACTAATTTAATTTTTCTTATAGAATCGCTTCACAGCTGAGTTGGAAGATTTTGTACACAGCCAGCCACCATCTTCATCGGGCGAACCAATCCAACCGTCGGACGAGGAAGCTGAGAGACTATGGACGCAGGCTGCTGGCAGTCCAAAAGGGGGGAAGGTATACGGGCTTCCCGCTAAGAAATTCCACCGCTATAGGTGTGGAATGCAAGGAATAGGAACTTCCTCGCAAGCGGAGCAACTTGATGGGGAGTGCCTCTCCTATATGCGGGAGAATTTGGCAAAGCTCACAGCCGAGCTAGAAGCTGCCAAGGAAAGAGAGAAGGTTAGAGATGCTCAGTATGCTGCCATACAAGAGCAGCTCAAATCTCTCTTGGCTTCTGGCGCTAATTTTCCGATTCCCCGATCACGTGAATCATCGCCGGATGATAATCTTGATAATGACACTTCATCCGACGATGCCACTCATGATGTAAATATTACTAGACGTTGAATTGTATTAACAGTTTATATAATGTATAAGTTCATTTGAACTTTATAGCTTGTTATTGTTTAATGTCGCTGTTTAATGATGTTTATTGTTGTTGTTATTCTTGTTGTTGTTGTTTTGTTGTTTGTTGTTGATGTTCTTGTTTTCGTGGCATAAAATGCCTATATTAGGAATTTGGTAAGCTGGCAGGTGGTGTAGCTGCCAAAACAGGCAAATTCTGGAAAAATATAACCAAAAAAAGCCACCAACTTTGGTCTCAAGTTGGTCACTATTTTGCTGGAAGAAATATGAATCTGCAAATTAGCGACCAACTTTGGTCGCAAGTTGG
Organism: Nicotiana obtusifolia; assembly: GCA_002018475.1. Classification (NCBI taxonomy): domain Eukaryota; kingdom Viridiplantae; phylum Streptophyta; class Magnoliopsida; order Solanales; family Solanaceae; genus Nicotiana; species Nicotiana obtusifolia. Next base: position 53,693 of record MCJB01041609.1, on the reverse strand, counting down.
TCGCTAATTTACAAAAAAATAAAAAATAATTTGACATTAGCGACCAACATTGGTCGCTATATTACCCAGTTTTTTAAAATCCGGGACAATAGCGACCAAGGTTGGTCGCTAATGTCAAAAAAATAAAAAATAATTCGTCAGTTAGCAAGATGTCAAAAAAATAAAAAAATAATTCGTCAGTTAGCGACCAACTTTGGTCGCTAACTGACGAATTATTTTTTATTTTTTTGACATTAGCGGCCAACCTTGGTCGCTATTGTCCCAGATTTAAAAAAATTAATTAATTAAGCGACCAATATAGGTCGCTAATTGCCAGAATATATTAATTATAAAAGAAAAATAGCGACCAAAGTTTGTCGCTAATTAGCGACCAAAGTTGGTCTCTATATGTTTTTCGGATTGTTTGGTCCTTTTGTGGTCCTTTTGTTGTAGAGACCAAAGTTGGTCGCTATTTGTTTGTGACCACCTAAATACTGACCAGGCCATTTTGGTCGCTTTTTGGTCGCTTTTTTGCAATTTGTGACCAACTTTGATCGGTTTTTGCCTGTTTTCTAGTAGTGAGAGTAGTTAGTAGGCCTCATTCATTAATTAGTGTGTAATAAGAATCATTCTTCTCTTTTCCTTCTCACTAATCATTGACTAAACTTCCATCGCCACAGATTAAAAGCTCTCTGCTCCTGAAAGGCGGAAGATTCATTGCTTAAGAACTGTAGGTCAGTGTTTTTTCTTACTTAAGGTTCATTGTTCTCAGATTAGAGGTTGATCTTACCCCTTTTTCAAACAAGTGGCAGCTTTGAAACTTCAATAACTTCTTTTTTCTAAATTAAATTAAGAGGTTACTCGTAGTCGTACAGTGTTTTGTTTCTGTTACTGATACCGATTGTAAATTCGTTGTGCGGATCCTCCAAAAATAGTACCCCATAATATTTTCGGAGTGTCCGAGCAACATAGACCTCAACAGCCAGAAAATAGATCAAGCTAATTAGGATGGAGAATGTCAATATTAATGAGAGTGCTCCAACTCCTAGACCAACTACTCAAGTAACTGAAGAGGAACCTGTGGGGTTTGAGGATGATGCTGACAAGATAATTAAGCTACTGACCAGAGGAATAAGGGAACGGGATGTTGTCTCTATTTTTGGCATGCCTGGTCTCGGAAAGACCACTTTGGCCAAAAAGATATTCGAAGATTCTTCTATTGATTCTCACTTTGATGTTCGAGCATGGGTTACCATTTCTCAGTCATATGATGTGAGTGAGCTGTTGAGGAATATCTATAAGCAAGTGGCAGGTGTTAAGTGCAATAGAGATAAGGACAGCGACATAGCCGCTATGTTGCGCAAGTGTTTAATGGGAAAAAGATATCTCATTGTCTTAGATGATGTATGGGAAGTCGAGGCATGGGATGCGTTAAGATTATGTTTTCCAATTGGTAAACAAGGAAGCAGAATCATGTTAACAACTCGACTTAAACATGTGGCAATGGAAGTCAAGAACTGTACCAATCCTTATTCCCCTCGATTCCTAACCACGGAAGCGAGCTGGAAATTGTTGGAGAAAAAAGCATTTCAAAAGGAAGCTTGCCCTCCTGAATTCCAGGATATTGGGGTACAAATTGCAGAATATTGTAAAGGACTGCCTCTTACAGTTGTTTTGATTGGTGGAATTCTGGCAAAGAAAGAAAGGAATGTCTCAGAGTGGTGTGAAGCTGCAAACAATTTAAAGTCTCATCTTGGAGCAGTTGAAAGTGAGAGCAACTTGGAAATACAATTAAGTTACTGCTATTTACCAGATCATTTGAGACATTGCCTTCTAACTATGGGAGTATTTAGGGAGGATGAAAATTTTGGAGCATCTAAATTGATGTTACTCTGGATGGCCGAAGGCCTCGTTCAATGTAGTGATGAGAGAGGATTGGAGGAGGTAGCTGAAGGTTACTTGATCGATATAATTTCTAGTAGCCTACTAATGGTTTCAAAGACGACCTTTGATGGCAAGGTGAAGTACTTGCAAATTCATGATCTAGTGCGTGACTTTGTCTTAAACAAAACTAAAGAAGAAAAGTTCATGCAAGTTATAGGGACACATAACCAATATCAACCTTCATATGATGAGGAACATCGAGTGTGCATTCACCTCGACCATAAGCTTCGTCATGATTTGGAAAGATTCAACAACAAAGTAGATAGATTCCTCACAAGCGACTCCAAAAAAGGAACATCTTTTGGACAAGATCTTAAATCGTTCTTTGTTACTAATAACGTGGATGATTTTCTTGCTTATAAAGATTTTTGGAAGAGTGAGTCTAGTTTTTACGGTACTGTTTCTAAAGAGTATTTATCTCATTCCTATCATTTCTCATCAGTTGGAGACTTAAGACTTCTTTAAGTGTTGGATTTCAGAAACTGCATTACAGGGGATTATACGAATATAGTTGATATACTGCAATCACTAGTTTACCTGAGATACCTGGCAATGTGTTTCGAAGAGTTTTTTTTTGAGTGGGTATCACACATGTGCGACCTAGAAACTTTACTGGTGGATGTTGAGATACTAGGAGAAGGGACACCTCATATTTGGAAGATGACGAAACTGACACATGTAGACCTAACAACACTGTTACCTCGTGAGATATTGCAGTTACTGAAGAAGGTCCGTCTAAGTTGGAGAATTTAAGGGCATTTAAAGGCATGTGTTTATCTTGTGAGGATATAGAGTTAATTGAGAGGTTTCCCAATCTTCAAAAGCTTCTCCCTGTAATAACTGATTATGATATTGATGAAGCTAGCTCTCTCGTTCTAAAATTGGATGTTCTTACACAGCTTCAATCCCTCGTGCTTGATTCGTTCTGTCATATCACCGAGTATTACTTACCTTCAAGTCTCAAAGAGCTGATTCTCCGCCGAGTTAATATACCAGCAAGTGCAACTTCCACAATCGCTGCGTTACCCAACCTTCAAAGACTGGTATTTCGAAGGTGTAGATTCGAGCAAGAGGAGTGGGACGTGAGAGATATGGAGTTCCCGGTACTCAAAATCTTAAAATTTCGAAGCATTGTTCTTAGGGGATGGCATGTCTCAGAATCATCATCGTTTCCCATGCTTGAGAGTTTAGCGCTAAGATCTGTTAAATTGCTTGAGAAGATTTCTGACAGTTTTGTGGATATTGGAACACTTACGTTAATCAAGGTGATTGATTGTGATGATAATCTAAAGGCGTCAGCTTTGGAGATTAAGGAAGAAGTAGAAGCAATTACAGGATGTGACAATCTCAAGGTCTATATTTTTCCACATTACTCTCAGTATGTCTTTCTTTTCGCCCTTAATTTTTTTCTTGATGAACTAACTCAATTTATAAGTTTAATTCATAATGTTATAACTGCAGAATAGGTTTATATCTTAAGTATGTTACATTAATCCGAACACATTGTTCTTGTTGTTATAAAAAAGAGAACAAAAAGAAAAAGAAAAAAAAGAGGAATATGAAGAGGAAGAGGAAACGGAAGAAGTAGAAGAAGAAGAAGAAGCAGCAGAAGCAGAAGAATAAGAGAAGGGAGAAGAAGAAGCAGAAGAAAAGAAAGAGCATGAGGAGGAGGAAGATGACAAAGTTACCGTGCTTAGCTAATTTGAAATAGCTGATAAGTATCAAGTTAAATAAACTAGTTTTAAGGTACGCACGCTCTTTGCGCGTGTACATCAAATCAATATGAATATAAATATTTTTAAAAATTTACGTAAATAATATTAAAATATGTTTATTTTAAAAAATAAAGATTTAAAATATATACTTTCTGGATATGATGTACCCGACTTGAAAAGTCAAAATTTAATGTCACAAGCCTGTACAATTCTAAAAAATCAATATCTTTAAGACGAAGAATACCACAAATATGACGACATGGAGAAATCTCTTGAAGAAAACAAATAATAGTATTTTTAATAGGAACTCATAACTTGAAAAATAGAACGGATACAATGTTAATAATCTTGAAAATTGAACCCATAGAATTTAAATCATAGATCTGCCTCTATCAAGATGAGTAACTGATGAAATCAAGGTTTAATATGCATAAAACCTTATAGAGCAGAAATTTGGTTTTCAGCAGAGGAAATTTAATAATCCGCGCTCATTATACCTTTTATTCTAGTAAAAATACTTATAGCTTCTATTTTGCTAATTAGAGTTCGCTGGATAAAATATACATGCATCCTTAAAGAATAATTTCTTTCTCTTAATTAATTTTAAAATCCTAATTCTTAGGAAAATAGTTAATGATTGTTTTGTCTAGTATAAAATCTATTTAAAAGAGTAAAAAAGACGAACGATATAATTTCGTTAAGGCCCTTCGTTCTTCTAATATAGTACTAGTTTTAGTATACGTGCGTTGCACGTGTATATCGTATTTATCAATTAAAGTTATATACATTGACGTTAAAATTAAATGTAAAATTTGTTTAAATGGTGAAAATAATTTTTGCCACACTAACATAGTAATTGTATTCAATATCTTCTAAATATGCGTAGATGATAATTTAGTTAAATTAGTTGTATGTTATTTTATAATTATACATCTCTTATAATATGATATACAAATATGTTAAATTGTGTCTCATCTGACAGATTTTTATGAATATATTTTGTCTTCTACTATTTCATCCTTATTTCTTAAAGTTTGTATTTTAACCAATTTAATTCTTAATATTATAATTAATTTTTTTTATATTCTAATTTCTTTTAATTCACATACTTAATTATCTTTTTAATTGCTAAAAGAAATAACTTACTCTTTAGGAATCAAATTATTATTATTAGTTCACACACATATTAAATATTTAATTATAACTATATCTTTATCCACAAAAGTTCTTTTGCAAATGATGAAAAATCGAATATTTACATTTTATTTTATCGTAGTGTTAGTAAATGACTTTTGTCAATCACGTTTCTTTCTCTTGCTATTAGTAAATATTTTTGTAATTATTTTTTTCTAATTATATTTTAAAATCTATATTAATATTTATATCGAAGCAAATTACTGATCGAAGAATAAAAGTAATAGTTAGTGGACCAATTTCACGTAGACTATTCGTAGCATTTATAGGTTAATTACTTATTTGGCATAAAGAAAAAAGCAAAATGCTTCCTCTTTTTTCTAATCTTTTCTTTATTTTGCCCTAAAAACGTTCAATTGTAAAAAAATTCATAGGCATAAAGAATTGATGTTATTTAACCATACTTTAATTGTAAAATTTCTAAAATTTATATAAGTTAAAATTTTAATGATCTTAAAGTACTAATTACAAGGACTTCTTACCTGATTCAAACAAGGAAAGATTTAATAAGTAATATATCTGATTTGATTTAAAACTCCTAAGTATTAGCTAGGAGAATGATCAAATGACTATTTTGTCTAGTGTGAACGGTGTGAGCACGTGATTTTTGCCATACCCGAAATACTCCTATAAAATCAATAAAATAATTTTTAATTAATTATTAGCCATTTTAGGGATTTTATTAGATTTTAAATTACTTATACTTTCTTGTTTTTTTAATCTTTAAGTAATTAAATCATGAAAATACCAAAATATCATGGATCTCATTTAGGATTTATTTTTACATTATTAGGATTGAATTATTAATTATTTGAATATAAAATTAGAAAAATCATAAAAATAGTTCATGTTACACTTTTCTTAATGTTTTTTTAATTTTTAAGTAATTAAATCATAAAAATACCAAAATATCATGGATCTCATTTAGGATTTGTTTTTACATTATTAGGATTGAATTAGTAATTATTTGAATATAAAATTAGAAAAATCATAAAAATAGTTCATGTTACACTTTTCTTAATTTTTAATCTTTAATTCTTAGAATTAAGTGTTATTATAATTTTTATAAATAGTTATTTAGCTTAATTTCACATTTATATAATTTAGAATTTTTAATTATTAAGTCCTCTAGTTTTAAAAATTAAAAGAGAAAATCAAAAACAAAAGAAGTTAAGAAAATAAAAATAAAGAGAAGAGAAATCGGACTGGGCTGATTTTTGTTTAAACTTAAACCAAGCCCAATTGTGATCTACCGGACAAGCCCAAAAACCCTTTCCCCCATTTTTAACCAAACGACCCCGTTTTAAGTAGTTGGCCCATCTGAGCCGTTGATCTCAACAGATCCAACGGCTCAGAAGTAATTTCCCTCTAACTATATAAGTGTCCGAAATCGATCCCCTACCCCCATTTTCCCTTCGTCCCAAACGATCCCTCCTCTAGAAAAATCCGAAACCCTAGCCCCCTGAACCCCCATGGAAATCCAGCAATATACCACCTCAAATCCACCCCAAATCACACCCTAGGACCGTCCTCACTCCCTCATCCCAAACCTACACTTCGTTCCAATCGAAAATCCCTGAAACTCCCTCGATTTCAAATCAAAATCGGAACCCTAAAAATCCAAAACTTTTAATCAAAGACTGTTGAAGCCGATTTAAAGCTAAAACGGACTTTAACCGTGTGTTCTTAACAAGAACACACTGTTAAGGTCATTTTTGGTTTTAAAAATCAGATTTTCAAGATGTTTAGTCCAAGGTATTTCTTTTCCTTTCATTTTTATTTTTTGTTTTCGGTTTAGTAATTTGTTCTTAGTGTTGCTCTTCTTCTACCCCTTTCTGTAGTTTTCCGGTTTCGATTTTATGTTTAGAGTCAAAATTTGTTTTTTCCTGTTACTTTGTTTCACTATTCTTGTTCTTCGTTTGGGTTGAGTCATTGGCCGTGGATGAAACCTGTGGGTTTCCTGAAAATCAAGCCCAAAAGGAAAGGATCAGAACTGGGCTTGGGCTTTATTTGGAGTCGGGTCGACTCGACCCGTAAAGTTTAACAAATTAAAACCAGAACATGTGGGGTTAATTTGGTAATAATCTGTCAGTAATAACTTGAAGCTTCTGGGAGGCCCTTAGTGGCAATTAAATAAGTTAAAAATAAAACGTTGGGGTGAAAAGGGACTTTTTAAGAAGTTAATAATAGAAATCTGTTAAGGGGGGACGTTCTGGTCACATGCACACAAAACAGATGGGGGTGAGGAAAGATATCCTGAAGATTTGGATAACAATCAGATTGGAAATGAGTCTGTGATTTTTTGCATATAAAAAGGGGTCAGATTCTTTACTCAGGGGGATTGTTTTTGACACAGACACCGAATATACAGTATCACTAAAATTAGCTTAGTTTCTGCTAGTCTCTGTGCTTACCACTCTGGTTTCTGAAAGAAAAGGAAACCAAAAGATTTCTAAAAGATAGTAGACCTCTGAATTCCTGCTAAATCCTCTTGTATATTCTTAATTGTTGAAGTGGATCGAGTCGTGAGCTGCTGTTTCGTTTGCTGCTGTTTCTCTGCTGGATTTACCTGCTTCTTTTAGGATCTATCTGTTGCTATATAGGTATGTTCAAATACCTTTGTAATATCAAATTGAAATTATGAATGAAACTGAAGTATTGTTGCTTAGTTCTATAGATTTAGCATGTTCGATTATTAGAGTCATCTGAATCTGCCTCCTTGATAATGTTTAGAGGCTACGAATGGGTGAAAATAGACTAATTCTTGTTAATGAACTACCTGTTAGTTGTTTGTCTTACTGATGTGTAATGAGGTTTGAATTGTTCTCTTTTTCTCATCTTGTCAAATCTGTTCATTCATCATTAATTGTAATATCTGTTTGGTGTTGTTCCTTGGCTGCAATTTTGATTGAAACTACTCCCAAATTGGTTTGGTAGTTTTCAATATCTATTTTGCTCAAAACATGTTAGTAATATTTCTGCAGACTGCCTAATGTACTGTAAAGCAGTATTTACTCGACCAAAAAACAGAACAGTTAATTGACATTTTCGAGTTAATTACAGTAAGAAACAATGTTTATCTCATCTCTTCTGTTCTGATTAGTTAAAACTTAAAATTGAAGAAGGAACAGAGAGCGGGTTATTGGTCACTGTATTATGCTGGATTTGAGCAGTATTTTGTAAAATTTTAAGACTGCATGATAGATTTCTGTAATAGTTTAGCATACCAGCTTTGTAATCAATCAATGAATTTATAGTTGTTATGGTAATTTGTAATCAATCTCTTTCTTACAGTTGTATAAGCAGTATAGATTCTGGTAAAATTCATACAATTGAACACATGCTGAATTATGTTTTCTTTGTGATGTTTGGGCTGCATTTGTAGCCCATTTCTGAAACGCAGTCCTGTTTAAAGCTAGTATTGGGCTCGCCCTCGAGTTGGCCCATTTCAGTAACATCCATGCACAAATTTGATGATTATTTTGATCGCAAAATATAAACTCAAAGTATGACTATTTCTGAAATCTGTTAAGCTCTAAGCATGGCTGTTTCTGAAATTAGTGATAAAATTCAAAGTATGGTTGTTTCTGAAGTTAGCGATAAAATCTAAAGCATGGATGTTTCTAGAATTAGTGAAAATTCAAATGTGGCTATCTCCTGAAATTAATGTTAAATTCAGAATGTATTTGTTTTATGGAACTAGTGGCTATACTTGTAATTGGACTGATTTTGAAAGGCCTGTTATGCGCCTATAATTAAAACGGTGGGAGCCCAAGTGGGCCGCTGTTTAGTGCGAAACCGAATAGAATATTAGCTTTTATAAACGGACATCCAAATGGCTTCAAACAAATAGATTTAGTGTTAACAACTTTAAGTATAAAGATTTGCTTAATTACCGGAAGTGAGTCATGTAGTTAGTAACGACCATCGATGGCCTTCTTAATAGCTAATTACAAGATAAAAAAATAATAAAGTCTTAAACGCTTCAAACATTCGTAGCTTGCTTTTAGGCACGATTAACAACATTATGGCTATGGGTACGGATCCCATGATATAGTAACAATGCCAATTTCGAGGGTGCTTTTAGGTGACTCGTTTCAATAAAGTTCAAATAATAAAAACTTTCAAATAATTTGAGGTGTGCCATGCTAAATGAAATTTCAAAATACATGGCCCTCATTAATCAATGTTAAAATCCTTAGAAAACCGAGGTGTGCTATCCAGTGAATTCTATGGCCCTCGAAAAGTAAAAACGCGTAGTTGCTTTAGGCGCGTAATTTCAATAATTCAACTTCCTAAACTCGAGTGCGCATTTATGTGACCCAAATCCAAATCTCAATGTTAAATGAAATGTGCCATGGATTACGACTGCATTTATGTGACGTGGTTCATGGCATATTTTAAATAACATTACAATTCTCCAATAATTATAAAAGCGATTAAAGTTAAATATACCATAGGCTAGAAACATGTATTAAAATCAGATAATAAGCCGATTATAACAATTGAGTGACCGTGCTAGAACCACGGAATCCGAGGGTGCCTAACACCTTCCCTCGGGTTAATAGAATTCCTTACTTAGAATTTCTGGTTCGCAGACTTCATAAGGAAAGTCGAAAATTTTCCTCGATTTGGGATAAAAATCGGTGACTTGGAACACCATTAAATATTCCAAGTGGCGACTCTGAAAATTAATTAATAATCCCATTTCGATAATGTTACTTTAATTGGAAAAACTCCTTTATATACTCCTCGCGGGGTGTACGAAAAGGAGGTGTGACAGCTCTAGCGACTCTAATGGGGAACGAATCCAGAATCTCTGGTTCAGGGTTCAAGAATTCGAGCTTAGAATAACAGTTACGTTTGGCTTCTTTATTATCTGATTTTATTACATGTTGAGCCTAATGTGGTAAATGCCGCTTTTACCGCTTTGATATTATTTGAACTGTATATAAAACTGCTGCGAGCCCTTCTCTTCTTATCTTCGGGGATGTGCTGGTCGTGACTCCCTATTCTGTTAGTGTCCTACCTTAAATAAGAAAGAGGCTGGGCAAGTTACAAAACCGGGTGGCCTTTTGGTGCCATGTACGTAGCCCCCTCCTCGGCTCGAGTTGTCCGCTCGGGTACACAAGTCTAGAACAAATACCCAGGTTTTCAGCTTAGAATAACATAACCTCATGCCGGATCCCTAGTAGGAACGTTTATTTGCATCATATGCATTTGACTTTGGGGACTCAATACAGGGGTTGGGTCCGTCTAGGACAGGTGACCTCGAAATTAAAGACCATCTTGATGCATAATTTACGTGCCACTTTTGCATTATTTCACCTCGGTTTTGCATGTTGACCGGCTAGAATAAAATTGAAAAAAAAAAAGGAATGTGAGGTTGAGGCGTGAGAAGATTAAGAATCGATCACACGAAAACCTGGTGTCCAAAATAAGCCAAAACTCTGTCCAAATTTTTAAAAAAATCTAGAAAAAAAAAGAAAGAAATTGATTTCAAAATCAAGAAAAATCGAAAAAAAATCAAGAAAGAAAAAGAAAAACAAAATCAAGAAAAAAAATCGAAAAAGGATTTTCTTTTTTAATTGGAATATGTTTTTTGCTTAAATATATTGTTCTTTCTTTGGTAAATAATAAAAACAAAAATCGAAAAAGAATTTTGAAAAATTGAAGTCCAAAATATTTCGTATTTCTAAAATGAAAAAAAAAAAGAAAAAAAAAGGAGAAGAAAATTCAAAATATTTTTTCTTACTTTTGAAAGCTCAAAAATATTTTCCTTTTGTAAATAAACAAAAAAAAATGCACAACATGTTTCTTTATTTTGTACATGAAAACTCAAAAATATTTTTCTTGCTTTCTCTAAGTGTTCTTTTCTTGCTTTTGTAATAAAATGAAAGTTCAAAATTATTTTACTTTTTAAAAGACTCAAAAAGTACTTTCTTTCTTGTTTTTTGATAATAAATAAAATCTTAGGAATTCGAGGCAATGAAAAATTTTCTTTCTTCCTTGAAAAAAAAAAGATAAAACAAAATTCAATCAAATATTTTCTTTTACTTTTGAAACTTCCAAAAATAGTCTTTCTTTAATAACAATAATAATAATAATAATAAAACAATAAAAATAAAAATTCTTCAAAAATCCAGCAATACCTTTTCTTCCTTAAGTATTTTGTTTTAGGAAATTTCAAAAATGAAAATGATTAGGTAGTGCCGCCTTTGCATAAATAGCCCAACTGTCTCCAAAAAGATGCCGGAAGGCTGTTTTTGCAAAAAACGACCACCTATTTTAATTTTTGACTACCTAGCAAGCACAGCCCTAAAATCTTCCCTTTTGAAGTGCTGAAGGACCGTATTTGCAAAAGTAGCTGTTTAGTTAAATATGTGCAAGATCGACCATTTTTTGAAAATTCGCGGATTTTTTCAATCACCTTAATTTAAATGTGCAGAACGAGCACAAATCTAAAAATGGAGATATTGACTAAGATTCCTTTGGAACTGCACATGTGGTGGAAGGATTTGGGCGAATCAGCGCAAAATACGGGTAAACGGTATTTGGGTGGTCTCACTGACTTGCTAATAATCAGGCCTAGAGGTGATATCATAAAGGCCTTGGTTACATTCTGGGACCCAGCCCATAATGTTTTTCATTTCTCGGACTTGAGCTTACACCTACCTTGGAGGAAATAACCGGGTATATCGGAAAAAATGAAACTCCGTTGAGGAATGGGTATTTGGTTGCTCCAAGAGCCGTCACTCCACATAAATTCCTAGATATGTTGAAAATAAGTAGGGGGTCCAAAACCCGGATCTGGCAGGCGGTTTTTCTACTCTGCAATTCATCTATCAGCGCTACGGTCATATAGGGGGCTTTAACAATCCGGAAAGCAAAACATGTAGTAAAGGAAACCGACTAAAATGGAAAGAGCATAGGTGCTTCGCTTTCACGGTTGTGTTTTTAGGCCTACTAGTGTTTCCCAGAAAAGACGGACACATTGATATCCGGAGAGCTGGGATTGTCAACACTTTGCTCACTCAAGCCAAAAGCATCCTCGCGCCCATGATAGTATCCGAGATCTTTCGAGCCCTCACAGCCTGTAAGGCCGGAGGAAACTTTTTCGAGGGGTGCAACCTTCTGTTACAAATATGGATGGTTGAGCATTTATGTCGGCGTCCTCGGTACATGAGGTACACATCAAAGGAAAAGAGCTGCATAGCATAATTCTATGCAAGGGTTGAAGGTTTTAGTATGCCTAAAGGGGTTGCGGAGTGGATATCCCATTTCCGTTCTATAACTACGGAGCAAATAGAGTGGACGCTTGGCTGGTCTCCTGTTGATGAGGTCATATATATGCCAGCTACTGGGCTTCACTTTCTCCTGATGGGTCTTAAAAGTATCCAGCCCTATGCTCTATATCGGGTCTTGAGACAATTGGGGAGGTGCCAAATGGTGCCCAAAGATGAAGACCTCAGCCGTCATGCAATTGAGATCAGCATTGATGGACAGTTCCCTGAAACGGTGGTTCGTCAGATTGAGTGCCAATACCTGCCGGCAAACACTTGTGTTCGCGACATGTCCCGAGGTGAAGTATCACCTGGCTAAGACTGGTTAATGAATATAGGGCCACCATAAGCAAACTAGAAAAGCAAGTCAGGGATCTTCATTTCGAGAACGGTTTGCAAGTCACTGCAGATGCGGGTGAAAAGAAAAAGATGACTCAAGAAAATGAAGTCCTCAAAGCTCAAATTCAGCAGATGAAAATAGCCGCCAGAAATCAGGAAAGAAGCCAAGCGGATGGGAAGCTCATCAACAGTTTGAGAAAGAAAGTGCTGGAGTGTCAAGACAGTCTAGAAAAATCTGAGGCAAAACAGATAAACAGGCCCGAAACTTTAAAGCTGACAAGGAGCACTGCTATGATCTGATGGCCCGAATGGAGCAAGATATGCAACAGCTATAGAGTCAGAGCCGTCATGACATTCAGATGCTAAAAGCCCGAGATCAACAAATAGGGCGCCTGCTTCAAGAGAAGGGTATTGTCCGAGAAAAAGGTCTGAGCCATTGCCGAATATATTGTCGCAAAATGCCAATCATGCGAAGATATGACCCAAACTACTTTCTTTGCCGCGGTAATGATATTTGTTCGCCAGATAATGAGTGATTTGGAACGGCTCCAAGGGGATCTTGCACAGAGGCCCGTGGCAAGACCGAACGATGTCTCACGGGCCCCAGAAACTGAAGCATTAATGTATTCCCGATTTTGCGTTTACTAAATCTGTATTCCAGTTTTTATTTTTTAAGAAGTGTTTCGAGTCTGTTGCAGTTTTTCTTTTGAGTCTGTAATAGAAAAGTTTTATTAATAGAAATCAAAAATTCCCAAAATTGTTTCTTTATGTTTCTTACATTTATTTCTCTAGAATTACGCAATTCCTATAAAAAAAATTTGATTGATGATCAACACAGAGAAAAAACAAAGAGAGCAAAGACGGGATGGAAAGAAAAGAGTGAAAATCAGAAAATAAGAAGGGAAAAGAACTTTTGAGGGAAGTAGGCAAAGCCGGGATGAAACATGCAATCGTTGTGAAACATATAGAAACGCATTTAACTGCTTAGGTGCATCACACCCCAATATGCGATTACCTATCTGTTATTTGCCCCAAACTAACCGATTTGCTGTTAAGTATAGGTTTTTACAAATAAGGTGATTGGTTTTGTGGTAACCTGGCGTCACATCCATACTCCAATAGGTCGAAGGGAAGTGTTGAAATGGCTTCTGAGATAACTTTTCCAACCGTTCCTATCACAGAGGAAAATCCAATCTCGGGCATCTTGGTTCCAGAATCGGCAGTTGCCGAAGAAAATAGATTATTGCGTCTCCACATGATGGAAATGTGGGACGCCTGGACAAATGGAAAGGAACCACTGAGTGCAATTCCCGGGTTTCCCGAACTCTTTCCTAGGGCCAATGGGACTACCAACATCCCAATAAGCTACTCACTGGGATACCCTACCATCACTGCCAATTTTATGGGCACACCATCCGAGGATTGCCCCCAAGCGTCAATTCCTGGGGCAACCTCAAACATATTCACTTCACCGCCTTGCTCAGCCATGACACAATACGCCTTGCCCGGGCCGAGCTTTAATCCTGCCCCTTTTACATATCAAGCCTAGCCTTTCCCGATAGAATCAACTCAGTTCGCCGCAAAGGCTTATCCCCAACTGCCCAGGTACGATCTTACCCCAGGGCAAGAGACAAATGTAAAAACTCCTGAACAGGATGATATGGCTAGAAAGATGAGAAGTCTCGAGCAAAGTCTTAAGAACATACAAGGTCTAAGTGGTCAGAAAAGTGTATCGTACGCAGACCTGTGTATGTTTCCTCATGTGCATCTACCAGTGGGTTTCAAAACCCCGAAGTTTGAAAAATATGATGGGCATGGGGATCCTATCGCTCATCTCAAAAAGTACTGCAATCAGCTAAGAGGAGAGGACGGAAAAGAAGAGCTTCTCATGGCTTATTTTGGGGAGAGCTTGGTCGGTATCGCTTCCGAATGGTACATGGACCAGGAAATATCCCGTTGGCATACTTGGGATGATTTGGCAAGAGATTTTGTCCGGAAATTCCAGTACAATATTGATATTGCTCTGGACCGAAATTCCTTAGCAAACTTGAAGAAGAAAGCCACCGAAAGTTTCAGGGAGTACGCCGTCAAATGACGTGAGCAGGTGTCGAGAGTGAAACCTCCCATGGACGAAGTTGAAATGGTCACGGTCTTCCTTCAGGCACAAGAAGCTGATTACTATCAAAATATGATGTCAGCGATAGGGAAGCCATTTTCTGAGGCCATAAAAGTCGGAGAAATAGAACGGTCTAAAAACAGGGCGGATTTTAAGTCAATCCGCAATCAGAGCTACCACCCAAGCCATTCAAGGTGGGTCTGGAGGACATAGCCTATGCTCCTCCACCATATGCAGTAATGAATGCCTAGCCATATGGCAGGCCCCAACAACAGTTTAACCAAAATAGAGCTCCACCTCCCAGAAATCAACCTCCGTACCAAGCCTACTATAATCCCCGACCTCCACATAACTTCCGTGTCCGAGAGCCGCCGAGGAAAACAAACTTCACCCCCGTTGGTGAGTCATATTCAAGTATGTTCCCGAAGTTGATTCAAATGGGTCTGCTTCATCCTGTTCCCCCAAACAGGCAAAACCCAGAGTCACCCTCCTATCAACAGGGCACCCGATGTGCATATCACTCCGGTGCAGAAGGGCATGATACGGAAAACTGTTGGACATTGAAAAGAGCGGTGGAAGATTTAATCGAACAAAAAGAATAATGCTGAGGGATGAGGATATCCCCAATGTAACCAATAATCCACTACCGGCTCACAACAACGGGCCGGTTATTGGAATGATCTGTGAAGACAAGAAATTCGACCCAGCCTTGAAATCTATCATCGCCATAGCCGATACAGAAACAAAACCAAAAGCTTTCCCAAAATAGTACAGAACAGAGAAGAAGAGCAAAAGTGTTCCTCAAGAGGCGGAAGAGAAGTTAAAGGTTGAAACTAGGTCATTGCATCCAAAGATGTTGTTCTTTATATCCCCCGAGGGCACAAGAAAGAACAAAAGCCATTAAGTCCTCCCAAGAGATTTGAGTTAAATAAGCAAAAAGCTCAAACGTATGTGCAAAAGGGAACCTATGTGGTTCGGGGACCGGTATGTCCACCAAGGCTAAATGAGCTCGTGGTTATCGGTCGCGCGCCACAAAGGCCCATGACAGACCCCACTGCCGTGCCATGGAACTACAGCAAGACGGTAGTGACATACAAAGGCAAAGAGATCTTGGGAGAAATCCAAGAAGACAACCCGGTTGAAAGGTATCTCAATTGGGGGAGGTAAACAACGCTACAAATAAACGTTTCCCATCCAAGAAACCGGTAAGTCCTGAAGAGGCGGAGGCATTCTTCCAGAAGATGAAAATGGCGGACTACGAAGTAATTGATCAACTTCGAAAGTTCCCCGAATCAAGTCTCTCTTCTATCCCTGTTAATGAGCTCAACTGAGCATCAGAAGGTTTTAATCAAAACCCTCAATGAAGCCTACATGCCTGTTGAAACTACAGTACAGCAACTAGAAAGGATGGAAGAAAGATTCTTTGCAACCCATCAAGTTTCCTTCAGCAAAAATGATCTGACACCAGAAAGGGCTGCCCACAACAAAGCCCTTCATCTGATAGTTAAATGTGAAGGATATTATGTAAAAAGTGTCATGCTAGATGGAGGTTCTGGGATGGATATCTACCCGCTCTCAACCTTACAGCGTATGGAAATCTACACAAAGAAAATCAGACCTAATGATGTGTGCGTACGCGCTTTCGATGGTTTGAAGAGGGATACTATTGGAGAAATCGACCTGGTCCTGACCATTGGACCGGTCGACTTCAAAATAACCTTTTAAGTTCTGGATATGGACACTTCCTACAACTTTCTCTTGGGATGACCGTGGATCC
>MCJB01041609.1:0-36986 GCA_002018475.1 Nicotiana obtusifolia | reverse complement strand
ATTCTTTAGGTTAGGTTTCCGGCCCACGCCAGCTGATTTCAAATGGGCAAAGAAGAGGAAGAATGATGGTTGGGTCTTGACTAAGCCAATCCTGCCTCTGTACAAAACATTCGTCTAGCCTAAGTATGGTGACGAAGAGGAAGATGAAGCCTTCACAGCTGAAGAAATTGAGGAAATTTGTGGGGCTATGAAACAGATGTTGTATGAAATCCACATGGTTCAGCAAGGGGAAGGCTCAAGCACCGCTGAGATGCTATACATGGGACCTAATGCCAAACTACAAAATTGGAAGGCTACGCCCTTCCCAATCTGGCGGGAGTCCCGGTAGATTTGTCTTGCCACCTTTTCTGCATCATGAGTTATTCCAGGGTGTAACTCGGATGTTTCGTTTTGTTTTAGTTTCTTGTCTTTTAATTCCAAATGTAAACCATGTTATCTTAAAATTCAATGAAATGAAATCAATATTTCATCATTCATCTATTCTGATTTTGTTATTTTATTTTTCTCTCTTCTTTTCAGTTCTAATAATGCAGCTTTAAATAACATGACATACTTGCGGACTTCATGCCTTGATCCAAATGCGCTGTCTAACTGTGAAGTAATGAACCAAGAACCGGAATATAATGAAGAAGAGGCTTTTAAGGAAATAAACCGAGAATTAGAACAATTTGAGAATAAACCTAAGCCAAACTTAAATGATACCGAGCCGGTTAATTTGGGTAGTTCTGAAGGAATCCGGGAGAACAAGATAAGTATTCACACGGATGAAAAACTCGAGTTGCATTAATCCAACTCTTGTTTGAGTTCAAAGATGTGTTTTCTTGGTCATACGATGACATGCCAGGACTCAGTGTTGACATGGTGGTTCATAAATTGCTGACGCATCCTTATTATCCCGCTGTTCAGCAAAAGCAAAGAAAGTTTAAAATTGATATCAGTGACAAGATCAAAGAAGAGGTAACAAAACAGCTGAAAGCAGGCATGATTCGGGTGGTTCAATACACTAGCTAGCCAATGTAGTTCCAGTGCCAAAGAAAGATGGAAAAACCCGAGTGTGTGTGGACTACAAAGATTTAAACAAAGCAAGTCCCAAGGACAACTTCCCTTTGCCAAATCCATATCCTGGTTGATAATTGTGCCAAACATGAGATACAGTCCTTTGTGGACAGCCTTGCCGGCTCATGACATATATGTTCATTCCATTAACGGCCATTGTTGGTTGTTGCATGTCTACCATTTATACTGATCTCATCTGCCCTTAGAGATAATAACAAAAGTTAGATAAAATGTGCGTTGGTGCTCGGCAAGTATGGCCCGGGTGCCAGTCATGGCCATCCAGTTTGGGTCATGACAAACTTAGTATCAGAGCAAGTCTCTCCTAGGGGTTGTCTATGAGCCGTGTCTAATAGAGTCTTGATTATGGATGTGTAGCGCGCCACATTTATAATCAGGAGGCTGCATGACATTTAGGGTTGTTACCTTTTTCCTAAATCTAGATCGTGCGCAGAGCCGAGTCGTATGTATTCGTCTCTAATATTCACCATGTTCTTTTCAGCGATGACCACAACTAGGAAGCAAGTGATTAGTAGAGGCCTTGATACAGCTGCGGAAGAGGGTACCAGTTAGGTGCCTCCCGCCAGAGTAGGCCAAAGTGAGCCTTAGAGTGAGATGCCGTCTCAGACCTCATTTACTCCTTCTCCTCCATAGGATATTAGAAGGCACCCAGCATCTTCAGTTCCTCCATCTGGTACTACAGATCAGGATATGCGGACCGCGGTACAGTTGTTGACTATCTTGGTAGCTGCTCAGGCTCAGAGGCAGAATACCGGTGCTGCTGATAAATCGATTAGTGCTAGAGTTCGTGATTTTATTAATCTAGATCCTCCAGTGTTTATCGGATCAGACCCCAAGGAGGACCTGCAAACTTTTATTGATCAGGTTCATCGTACACTGCGGGTTATGCATGCTAGTAATACGGAGGCAGTAGAGTTGGCTTCTTATCGGTTACGAGATTTAGCAGTTTTCTGGTATGATAGTTGGGAAAGATCCAGGGGTCCGAACGCTCCTCCACTTGTGTGGAAGGAATTTTCTGAGGTCTTTCTTCGTCACTACCTGCCAGTTGAGATACCACGAGCTAGAGCTGATAAGTTCTTGAACCTTCGACAGGGTAATATGAGTGTGCGAGAGTATAGTATGCAGTTTGATTCTTTAGCAAGGTATGCTCCCCATATAGTGGCCGAGATGAGCGATAGGGTGCACCTATTCGTGAACGGATTGGGACCACATCTGATAAATGCGTGCACGACAACCTCCTTGATAGAGGGCATGGATATTTGCCGTATTCAGGCTTATGCCCAGACACTAGAGGATCGTAAGCGCCAGCAAAGAGCAGACAGGGAGCAGGATAGGGGCTAGCATAAGAGGGCAAGATTTGCAGGGTATGCTGGTGACTTCAGAGGTAGTGTCGAGGACTTTGGCGCCACCTGTAGCTAGTGCTCCTCCACGTTTTCAGAGGCCTCAGTATGATCAATTTACCTATTCTGGTTCAAGTCAGAGTTTGCGGGCATCAGGCTCACAATATCATAGGGATATTAGTTAGACGAGACCCCCAACACCTCGTTGTGATCAGTGTGGCAAGGCCCACTTTGGACTGTGCCGTCGAGGTTCAGATGCATGCTATTCTTGCGGATAGCCTGGCCATATGATGCGGGGTTGTCTTAACAGAGGAGGTGGTGGTATGGCTCAGCCGACTAGATCTGTGGCTGGTTCTTCCTCATCAGTTCGACCTCCAGCACGAAGATTTCAGCAGTCGAGGGGTCGTGGTAGAGGTAGAGGTGCAGTGCCGAGTTCTAGTGGTACTCAAAATCAAACATATGCTCTAGTAGGTCGACAGGATCTCGAGTCATCTTCGGATGTTGTTACAGTTATATTGTCTGTGTTTTCTAAGCGTTGATTGATCCAGGATCTACATTATCATATGTTACACCCTTTGTGGCTAATGAGTTTGGCGTCAAAACTGAATTAATAAGTAAACCACTTGCGGTATCTACTCCGATAGGAGAATCAGTGATTGCTAGAAAGGTATATAGAGGTTGTACAGTGATGATTTGTAGTCGTCAAACCTCGGCAAATTTATTTGAGTTAGAAATGGTTGGTTTCTACGTGATAATGGGAATGGACTGGTTAGCCTCATGCTATGCAAATGTTGATTGTCGTATGAAGATGGTTAGATTTTAGTTTCCTGGTAAACCCGTCATCAAATGGAAGGGGAACATTGCTACGCCGAAAGGTAGGTTTATTTCCTACTTTAGGGCAAGGAAGATGATCTCAAAAGTTTACATTTATCATCTCGTTCGCGTTAGGGATGCGGAGGCGAAGCCGCCTACTCTATAATCAATCCCCGTGGTCAATGAATTTTCAGATGTTTTCCCGGAAGAACTCCCAGGTCTTCCAAAGGGAGATAGAGTTTAGCATTGATGTGTTGCCTGACACTCAACCGATCTCTATCCCTCCATACAGGATGGCCCCGGTAGAGTTGCGAGAGTTGAAGGCGCAGTTGAAGGACTTGCTGGATAAGGGCTTCATTAGGCCTAGCACTTCACCTTGGGGTGCGTCAGTCTTGTTCGTGCGGAAGAAAGATGGGTTGTTAAGGATGTGTATCGATTATCGACAGTTGAATAAGTTTACTATAAAGAACAAATATCCACTTCCAAGGATTAACGACCTGTTTGACCAACTCCAGGGTGCCAAGTATTTTTCCAAGATTGATTTACGTTTAGGGTATCATCAGGTGAGGGTCAAGGAGAAGGATATTCCAAAAACAGCCTTCCAGACAAGATATAGGCATTTTGAGTTCTTGGTAATGACGTACGGGCTAACAAATGCCCCAGCAGCTTTTATGGATCTCATGAATAGTGTATTCAGGCCCTATCTCGATGTGTTTGTGATTGTATTCATTGATGACATTCTGGTGTATTCTCGTTCAGAGACAGAAAATACGGGCCACTTGCGGATAGTATTACAGAACCTTCGGGATTGTAAGTTGTATGCTAAGCTCTCCAAATGTGAATTCTGGCTAAACTCAGTAGCATTCCTTGGCCATGTGATATTTGACAAGGGTATTAGTGTTGACATTCAAAAGATCGATGCAGTGAAAAATTGGCCAAGACCTACAACACCGTCAGAAGTCCGCAGTTTTCTAGGGCTAGCAGGATATTATAGGAGGTTTGTAGAAGGGTTATCCTCTATATCTGCCCTATTGACTAAGTTGACATGGAAAGCTACCAAGTTCCAATGGTCCGACGCTTGTGAACATAGTTTCCAGGAGCTGAAGAATCAGTTGACCTCCGCGCCAGTGCTTAGTCTCCCAGAAGGAACAGAATGGTATGTGGTATATTGTGATGCTTCAGGTGTAGGTTTGGGGTGCGTATTGATGCAACGTCGGAAGGTGATTGCTTATGTATCAAGACAATTAAAGAAGAATGAAAATAATTACCCGACTCATGATTTGGAATTGGCTGCAGTAATATATGCTTTGAAGATTTGGCGGCACTACTTATACGGTGTCCATGTTGACATCTACACAGATCACAAAAGTTTACAATACATTTTCAAGCAGAAGGAGTTGAATATGAGCCAGCGTAGGTGGCTTGAATTACTTAAATATTACGATGTCGAGATATTGTACCATCCCGATAAAGCCAATGTTGTGGCAGACGCTCTCAGTCGTAAGTCAATAGGAAGCCTAGTACACATTGAGGCAAGTAGACAGGGGTTGACTAAAGAGCTTCATCAGCTAGCCAATATGAGAATCAGATTGTTAGACTCTGATGACGGAGGTGTTACTATACAGAATACATCAGAATCATCTTTGGTAACCGAGGTAAAAGCACGGCAATATGAAGATCCTACCTTAGTACGATTGAGAGAGAGCGTTCAGCAGTGTAAAATTACGGCTTTTAAGATTGGAGGAGATGAGGCACTAAGATATCAGGGCCGATTATGTGTGCCTAATATACCAGGGTTGCGATAGAAAATTATGATTGAGATTCATCAGTCCCGATATTCCATCCATCCCGGTTCGACAAAGATGTATCATGACATTAATGAGCAGTATTGGTGGGATAACATGAAGAAGTCTATTGCAGAATTTGTAGCCCAGTGCCCTAATTGTCAACAAGTAAAGATTGAGCATCAGAAACCTGGTGGATTGATTCAGAATATAGAGATTCCCACTTGGAAATGGGAGGTGATTAATATGGACTTCATTATGGGATTACCTCGCTCTTATCATAAGTTTGACTCCATCTAGGTGATAGTTGATCGACTTACAAAATATGCCCATTTTCTGCCAGTTAAGACAACTTACACAGCTGAAGATTATGCGAAATTGTATATCAAGGAGATTGTTAGGCTTCATGGTGTGCCATTATCTATTATATCCGACCGAGGAGCTCAATTTACGGATAACTTTTGGAGGTCTTTTCAGAAGGGTATAGGCATACAAGTGAATCTCAGCACGGCATTCCATCGTAGACTGACGGACAGGCTGAATGTACCATTCAGACACTTGAAGATATGCTACGAGCATGTGTTCTAGATTTCAAGGGGAACTGGGATGATCATCTGGCACTCATAGAATTTGCCTACAATAATAGCTACCATACCAGTATTAAAATCGCCCATTACGAGGCACTATATAGGAGGAGATTTAGATTACCAGTTGGATGGTTCGAAGTAGGTGAGACGAAATTATATGGGCCGGATTTGATTCACCAAGCCATTGAGAAGGTGAAAGTGATACTAGAGCGACTGAAGGCGGCACAAAGCAGGCAAAAATCTTATTCCGATGTCCGACATCGTGACCTGGAATTTGAGGTTGGTGATTGGGTTTTCCTGAAGATCTCGCCGATGAAGGGTGATATGAGTTTTGGGAAGAAGGGTAAACTGAATCCACGGTATATCGGGCCGTACAAAATTCTTCGACGAATTGGACAGGTTGCTTATGAGTTTGAATTGCCATCCGAATTGGAATTTGTCCACCCGGTATTCCATTTATCTTGTTGAAGAAATGTATTGGAGACCCTTCTTGTGTCGTCCCTATCAAAGATGTACAAGTTACAAAGGATCTTTCATATGAAGAAATGACAGTGGCTATATTAGATCAACAAGTCCGCAAGCTGAGAACAAAGGATGTAGCTTCCGTCAAAGTATTGTGGAGAAATAATAATACGAAAGAAATGGCATGGGAAGCAGAAGATGAGATGAAGTCTAAATACTCGTACCTATTCCAGAATGAAGATAACGAGGATGTCGGGGGAACGCAGGATGCATTAGAAGGAGAAACGTCTCTATGAGGGAAGCAATAACTTGAGAATACTCTTTATTAATACAAAATGGTGATATGCAGATAATGTACGTAGCTATAATGCTTTGCATAGCCTTGTAAGGCCATAGGTTGGGTTTAACTGCTTGCAAGTTTTGCTTGTGTCCATTTTATAGAGGAAACTCAGCCGGAAATTTCCGTCAGAAATCCACGATGAGTTAGACTCCCCGTAAACCCTTACATTCGAGGATGAATGTTCCTAAGGGGGGAGGTTGTTACAACCCATATTTGCATATGTTAGCTTACGCCGTAAGTTAGTCTATGTAGGTCCGAGAAGAGATTATTTTGAGATGATAAGAATTTAGTCCTATTGATCTTAAATGATGCAAGGGTGTATAAGAGTGGTTAACAAGTACTAGAAGTTAAACGAATCAAGGATGTTGTAACTCGAATTTTCGGGTAAATCTAGAGGTGAATAATATTACCAAGAGGTTATGTTTTAAGGTATTTGAATCATATAATATCCGTTTCATAAGTCTTGAAGTCAAACGAGTTGTGAAACAAAAGTCGACAAACGTTGTCGCAACTTACGTTCATAATTTTAGTCACACTTTAGGTCAAATGTCACTAAGATTTTCTCCCAATTTACATTGAATTATAGGGTGATATACCCACCAAATTCAATTTCTATGATTCTAGTTTCTAACACATTAAACCGTTTGTCGATACGATCTCCGAGTTGAAAGATATTCGCGTTTTTGCGAGACTGCGCCAAGCAGCTCTCGGTGGGGCCCACATAGGCGGTTAAGACTTGTAGATGTATATAACATGCCTCAATCCCGATTTTAAGTTATTTTTTTTCAGTATATGCAGACCTTAGAACCCTAAGAACACCCTCTCAAGTTTCTCTCATGATCCAAGACTAAAACAAAGGGCAAACAACACAAATCAAGTGTCGGGAATCCCGTGACGCAAATAAGTTGCTTGTTCTTCTTGTTGTTGCTGATTTTTGTGTTGTTCCAGCTCATGTGGGAGGTTTTTTTAAGTTTTTATGTTCTTTAAAATACTCCCTCAAGTTTTAATATCGACCCTAGGTGATTTCAAGCCTTCAAAAGTAATTCTAGTGCTGAAAAACCCTAATTGATTGCTAGCTTCGCTCCCTTATTCTTGTGGCAGCATTGGAGGGATATTTCGTGGTCAATTAAGGTCAAATTGGACTTTTTATTTCTGTTTAAAGCCAAGGAACCTCTTACCCTAAATGTATTTAAGATTATCCAAGTTACGGCTAAGTCGTTGAAGCTAGAAATTGTGAGATATATGTCGAAAGGCTTGTTAGTAATGTTGTTGGTTGGTGGACAGTTTTGGGAGGCTCAATATGATTATTATTGATGTTGTTTGCGCTGTTTGGTGATTGTTTTAACTCGTGGGAAGTCATATAAATAGGGGAGGTGCTGTCCGTTTCATCGTAAAATAGGTTACGGTTGATACATAATAGTTACGACGCTTAAACGATAAGGATAGTGTCATTTCTCTTATTGTAGACTAAGGAGTTGTGGCATTTTCATAGCTTGAGATTGGGCAGTATATACAAGTTATGTGAGGCTATCCCTTTCCTTCTTTTGCACGACTTTGATTGTGCGTAATGTAATGAACGAGCTTCCAAAGATACTCCACTCTTAGGGGCTAGCAGTACTTACATTGTTTCCCTTCTTATGGAACGATTGATGTTGATGTTACTTCTCTTATTCTTATGTAATAAATGTTGGTTGTACTTCCTGATTCTTATAAGATTCTTAATGAAGAGTTAATCCTAATAAATGTGTACGGAGGATACCAACCTTACGTCACTCCGAAAGGTTCAAAATGTGATTCCAATGAGTCCAGTATGCATCATATATATGTATCTATTTTACCCTACGATGTCGCGCTATAGTCGGTCGGGTACGACACCTATTGTGCAACCACTAATCATTTGGGTTTTACCGAGCTCCACGTGGCCGGGTATGATTCTACCGAGCCTTATGATGGTCGGGTATGTTTTTACCGAGCCTATTAGGGTCGGGTATGATATGATGATTATGATGCCCACAGAGGCATATGTTTTAAAAGTTTATGTATGTATATATATATATATGCATCATGCATTCATGTCAGTAGCCCTCAGAGGTACCTAGAAGTTACAGGTTGTATATTCTCTATCCCTTTTTACATTATTATTATTACTTATGCTTTCCTGCCATATATACTCAATACTTTATTCGTACCGACGTCCTTTTAGTTGTGGATGCTGCATGTCGTGCTGAAGGTCCTGATAGACAAGTAGGCGAAGCTCCCCCACCATAGTAGGTTGCCCAGTTCAGCGGTTATTAGCGAGATCCCTTCTCCGGACTTGTCGTGGTCCTGGTATGCATTTTTGCTATAGGCGTTATGGGTATGTCGGGGCCCTGTTCCGGCGATGTTGCATCACTTATGTTCCTTTAGAGGCTCATAGACATTTGTTGACTCGTGTATAATTTGGATTGCCTTGTCGACTAATTTTTGTTGTATAGTCTCTCATGGAAGCTTGTCAGCTCGTACCTTATACGTAGCTTCATGATAGCCTTGTCGTCTCATGACATATATGTTTATGTCATTATCTGCCATTATTGGTTGTTTAGAATTTATGTCTACCATTTATACTGATCTCATCGGCCCTTATAGATAATAACAAAAGTAAGATAAAATGTGCGTTGGTGCTCGGCAAGTATGGCCCGGGTTCCAGTCATGGCCCTCCAGTTTGGGTCGTGACAATTCATTCCCCACTGACATTAACTGAATGCCCGACATTATATTCCAAAATCGAAGTCGTGTCGCATCCTATAACGATGATCAAGATCTTACACCCCTAAACACACCAAGCAAACTTCTTTCTGTCATATTCAACCTTCCTCACCACAGTAGCCACCATTCCAAATAAAATCCGTAGACCTAGTATCTGTCCACTATGATTCCCACATCGCTCTAAGCATTTCTCAAGGCATGTGGCTATCCTACCACAGAATCCATATGCTACACTACCACTCCCACTTCCGTTAAACCATCTCCTTTAAGCAACTTCTCGACCTTTACTTTTTATAATTGACCTGCTAGAAATTCAATCACTGCGAGACACCTCCCACCATTTCCTTCCTCATCCTTCGCTACCCAAATGTTGCCTCAAATCAAAATCCATCTCTATAGTACTTGAACTAATAAATTGATACCAACTCTAAGCCTCCTCGAAGATCGTCTTTCTCGAGCCATCAGCATTAGAAACACCGATTCGATTCTGAAACTGCTACACACCGCCATCTCTGACAACCGCTTCTCAGGCACCATTTCACAACACCCTGCCCTAAAGGCAAATCAAAGAAGACCATAACACCGGCGAACCTTAATGCGTTTAAACAAGGACGACGACACCAAATCACAAATGAGAATTCCACCACACTCAAAAATATCAAGTCTCGCTACTCCATCAACCAAATCCTGAACATCCATAGTTCGATTGCCTTTTCTCCGTTAGAATTAAATGCCGAACCTCTAAACCTGCACTGAGAAATCCTCCTTTCGAGTCACTCACTGCCTCGACACATAAACAAACACCCTACCACTACACCAACACTGTGCGATAACAACGCATGGACATCATAATAATGTGCATAGCCTTGAAACCATAGGAAATACAGATACTGGGCTAAAACAACAGAACACCCTTCCACAAGGCGACGATAATAGCCTGCCCGAATAAGCAGGGAGAAACATCCTGCACCATGTCTGCAGTACCACTACAACTCCTCGATGCCCAATTGATAACAAGCGCTCCACTTCACATAAGATTGAGTAGGAAGAAAGTGAAGGAATAAGCTTCAATGGAATCAAATCGCACGAAGATGAATCAAGAAGGGAAGTGCTCATAACAACCCTATAGCCTCTCGAAGATAGATACAGACATCTCTGTACCGATCTGCAAGACTCTACTAGACTTGCTCATGACTCGTGAGAACCAAGTGAACCTAGAGCTCTGATAACAAGCTGTCACGACCCAAAACCCATTATAGGTTGTAATGGCAGCCAACGTCACCGTTAGGCAAGCCAACTAGGGAACAAACAACTTAGTTATTCATTTTATTATTTTTCAAATCATGAATCTTGTTAGGTGGAGACATAAATACGCTAAAGTCGTAGATAAATACAATTTAAATATTATACAAGTAAAAGTATATCGAGGTTAAGCAAACCATAAATAAATTCTAGAACATCCCAAAATCCGGTGTCACAAGTGCATGAGCATTTACTAAGGAGTAATATAATAATACAACATTTGTCCAAAATGTAAATAAGATAGGATAAAGTAAATACTATGATGGAGACATTGCGGGCTGCGATACATTGCCTGGAATGCAGCTCACTATAAAGTCTCCTCAGCAGCTGCACTTACGCACCAAGATGAACACCAATTGCACCTGTCAGATCCTGCACATTTAGTGCAGAAGTGTAGCATGAGTACGTAAATCAATACGTACCCAGTAAGTATATAGCCTAACCCCGGAGAAGTAATGACGAGGAGTCGACATCGACACTTACTAGAGGTCCAATAAAGCAATATGATAAATCATAAGCAGATATGAAGCACAACAGCGATAATGGGGTAAAACTGTAAGTTACATAATCTTCCGAAAATTTCTTTTAAAGATATAAATTTGTTAGTCTCGTATTCTATCTCAACAGCTCAGATGTATCAAATGCCAGTATCAAACGAATAAGGAATACCATATAAAATGCCAAGCATCAGTGGAAGGATAATCTCGTAAATATTTTGACGGCTGGCTATATAACGCACGATTATGTCGAGGTCGTATGGCTCGATCCAGAATAATGTGTACACTTCCAAGGGTCGACCGGCACTAACCATAGATGCATCTATTATACTGCCGAGGCGTTCAGCCCGCTCCACAAGAAAAGAAGGAACTTATCGAATTACGAGACACGTTCTTACAATATAGTACATGAGCATAAAGTGAATATAACCTTTACCATTTCTCAAATAATTTTCCAACAACTCAAGGTGATATATGTATTTCTAAATGAATATCAATTATAAATTTTGCTAATTAAGCCAGCAGAATGAGTTTAAATAATTCAAATATTACATGATAAGGTCCTAAGTCTACCCGGATATAAACATGCTTTAGCTACGTACGGACTCTCGTCACCTCGTGCGTAAATAGCACCCACAACTAGTAGCACATAATAATTACATCACCTAGGGGGCAGCTTTGCCCTCACAAGGTTAGACAAGAGACTTACCTCGCTCCGAAGTTCCATAACCAGCTCCAATGCCTCTGTAACACCTCAACTCAAAGCCAAACATTCCAAAACTAGTCAAACAAAGTGAAAATCAATCAAAATATACTCCAATGCTTAAAATTTAACAATTTATAATGATTCCTAACTCCAGTAGAAAAGTACATAAAGTAAACCCTCGGTCCCATGAGCTCAAATTCCGAAGATTTTCGATGATGAAGCATTACCCATGACACCACGAACTCAAATATGTAATTTATCCCTAATCTCATGTCCAATTACGTGTAAAAATCTAAAATATAAGTTCTAGGTTTTCTTCAAAATCTCAAAATTTTCACCAATTTTCATGTTCAAATCCATGTAAAATTCATGTATAGTTCATGTATTTAACTCACAATATATAGAAGTCATTTACCTAGTGATGGATGACGAAAAATCTCCTTCAAAATTGCCCCAAGTTCGGCTCCCATAGAAGATTTGAGATAAAATGAGCCAAAATCCGTTTTTGCAATTTTATACACTGCCCAGAAGACCTTCATCGTGAACGCAGAAATCCCTACGCGTTCGCGAAGCACATCCAATTTCAGCTCCCAAACTCCTCTACGCGAACGCGAGAAAGGGCACACGAACGCAAAGCTTTACCAGCCTGCCCATCGCGAACGCGTCTGCCCTTCCATGAACGCGAAGACCAAGTCAGCGACCAGGCCAGCTTCTTCATCACGAACGTGAACATCGAATCGCGAATGCGGAGCCTTGCTCCCCAAACCTTCACGAACGAATGACCACAGTCGCAAACGCATAGCACAAATATCCAGCAGCAATGATCCTTCTTCGCGAACACAATAACCACTATGCTGTTACAACCCATAGTTACATACGTTAGCTTACGCCGTAAGTTAGTCTATGTAGTCCCGAGAAGGGATTATCTTTGAGATGATAAGAATTTAGTCCTATTGGTCTTAAATGATACAAGGGTGTATAAGAGTGGTTAACAAGTACTAGAAATTAAACGAATCAAGGATGTTGTAAATCATATTTTCGGGTAAATCTAGAGGTGATTAATATTACCAAGAGTTCATGTTTTAAGGTATTTGAATCATATAATACCCGTTTCATAAGTCTTGAATTCAAACGAGTTATGAAACAAAAGTCGACAAAAGTTATCGCAACTTACGTTCATAATTTTACTCATACTTTAGGTCAAATGTCACTAAGCTTTTCTCCCAATTTACTTGGAATTACGGGGTGATATACCCACCAAATTCAATTTCTATGAGTCTAGTTTCTAACGCATTAAACCGTTTGTCGATATGATCTCCGAGTTCAGAGATATTTGCGTTTTCGCGAGACTGCGCCAAGCATCTCTTGCTGGGGCCCACATAGGCGGTTAAGACTTGTAGATGTATATAACACGCCTCAAGCCCGGTTTTAAGTCATTTGTTTTCAGTATATGCATACCTTAGAACCCTAAGAAAACCCTCTCAAGGTTCTCTCATGATCCAAGACTAAAACAAAGAGCAAACAACACAAATCAAGTGTCGGGAATCCCGTGGCGCTAGTAAGTTCCTTATTCTTCTTGTTGTTGCTGATTTTTGTGTTGTTCCAGCTTGTGTGGGAGGTTTTCTTAAGTTTTTTATGCTCTGTAAAATACTCTCTCAAGTTTTAATATCAACCTAGGTGATTTCAAACCTTCTAAAGTGATTCTAATGCCGAAAAACCTTAATTGATTGCTAGCTTCGCTCCTTTGTTTTTGTGGCAGCATTGGAGGGATATTTTGTGGTCAATTAAGGTCAAATTGGAGTTTTTCCTTATGTTTAAAGGTAAGTAACCTCTTACCTTACATGTATTTAATATTATCCAAGTTACGGCTAAGTCGTTGAAGCTACAACTTATGAGATATATGTCGAAAGACTTGCTAGTAATGTTGTTGGTTGGTGGACTGTTTTGGGAGGCTCAATATGATTATTATCGATGTTTTTTGGGATGTTTGGTGATTTTTTTAACTTGTGGGAAGTCATATAAATAGGTTAGATGCTGTCCGTTTCATTGTAAAATAGGTTACGGTTGATACATAATAGTTATGATGCTTAAACGATAACGATAGTGTCATTTCTCTTATTGTAGACTAAGGAGTGTATTTTCATAGCTTGAGATTGGGGAGTATATACAAGGTATGTGAGGCTATTCCTTTCCTTCTTTGCCTGACTTTTATTGTGCGTAATGTAATGAACGAGCTTCCAAAGATACTCCACTCTTAGAGGCTAGCAGTACTTACATTGTTTCCCTTCTTATGGAACGATTCATGTTGATGTTACTTATCTTTATCTTTATGTTATCAATGTTGCTGGTACTTCCTGATTCTTATAAGATTCTTGATGAGGATTTAGTCCTAATAATTTGTACGGAGGATACCAACCATACGTCACTCCGAAAGATTCAAAATGTGATTCCAATGAGTCCAGCACGCATCATATATATGTATCTATTTCACTCTACCGAGCCGCACTATAGTCGGCCGGGTATGGCACCTATTGTGCAACCACTGATCAGTTGGGTTTTACCGAGCTCCACGTGGCCTGGTATGATTCTATCGAGCCTTATGATGGCCGGGTACGTTTTTACCGAGCCTATTAGGGCCGGGTACGATATGATCATAATGATGCCCACAGAGGCGTATGTTTTAAAAGTTTATGTGTATATATATATATATATATATATATATATGCATCATGAATTCATGTCGGTAGCCCCTAGAAGTACCTAGATGTTGCAGGTTGTATATTCTCTATTCCTTTTTACATTATTGTTCTTGCTTATGCTTTCCTGCCTTACATACTCAGTACTTTATTCGTACTGACGTCCTTTTATTTGTGGACATTGCATGTCGTGCTGCAGGTCATGATAGACAGGTAGGCGAACCTCCCCCACCACAGTAGGCTGCCCAGTTCAGCGATTATTGGCGAGATCCCTTCTCCGAACTTGTCGTGGTCTTGGTATGCATTTTTATTATAGGCATTATGGGTTTGTCGAAGCCCTGTTCCGGCATTGTTGCATCACTCATGTTCCTGTACAGGCTCATAAACATGTGTCGACTCATGTATAGTTTGGATTGCCTTGTCGACTAATTTTTGTTGTATAGTCTCTCATGGCAGCTTGTCAGCTCGCACCTTATACGTAGCTTCATGACAGCCTTGTCGGCTCATGACATATATGTTCATGTCATTATCTTTCATTGTTGGTTGTTTAGGATTCATGTCTACCATATATACCGATCTCATCGGCCCGTATAGACAATAAGAAAGATTAGATAAAATGTGCATTGGTGCTCGGAAGGTATGGCCCGGGTGCCAGTCAATACCCTCCGGCTTGGGTCGTGACATATGCATTCGCGATGAACAACACCAGAACCAGCAACAGCAGCAGCAAAACATGGAGAAATGACCTGAAACCATCCCGAAACACATCAGAGACCCCCGGGACCCCGTCCAATCACATCAACAAGTCCCAAAACATGACACCAACCTGCTCGAGGCCTTAAATAACACAAAACAACATCAAAACTATGAATCGACGATCGAAATATTTATTTAAACTTTCAAACATTCAAACTTCGACGAACGCATCCTAATCATACTTAAACATTCCGAATGATGCCAAACTTTATGCACAAGTCACAAATCACAATACGAACCTATTCGAAGGCTCGAAATCCCAAACGGACATTGATAACATCAAAATCCACTTCAAACCAAACTTATGAAATTCTAAAACTTTCAAAATGCCGACTTTCCATAATAAGCATTGAAATGCTCCCGGACGACCCGATACTCAACCCGAATATACGCCTAAGTCCGAAACCATCATATGAACCTATTAGAATCTACAAATCCTGATTCCAAGATTGTTTACTCAAAAGTCAAACCTTAGTCAACTCTTCCAATTTAAAACTTCCGAAACGAGAATTTTTCATCCCAATCAACTCCGAACTTCCTAAAATTCAATTCTGACTATGCGTACAAGTCATAATATATGAAGTAAAGCTACCCAAGGCCTCAAACTGCCGAACAACGCGTTAGAGCTCAAAATGACCAGTCGGATCGTTACATTCTCCCCTACTTAAACATTCGTTCGTCCTCAAACGTGCAAGAACCATTTCGGAGTTCTCCAAAATGAGTATTTAATACCTCGTGCACCAATATGTGCTGCCACAACCCACGTGAGCACATTATCTCGAGCCAAACTGAAGATCCTTCTTTTTTCTTAGCCAACAAGCCTTAGAACCAAGTTTCAACATTCGGAATTCTCCACGAGACCCGATTCTAACATACAAACACTGCATCAATCACTACACACTGTATCAAAACATGTTTCATGCACCTTTGTTGAAATCACACCATGAACCGCATAATTCGCATGCCCATAATAACATCCTCCGACCGTAGAAGTTGCATATTCACTAACCTGATGCCCGTAGTATACTTCATATATGCATAAGCCTTGATCCAACCCTCGCAATACTGCAGCTACGAAAATGATGCGTAGAAGCTCATAGCCACCTTGGTTTCAATCCTTAACAATCAAGTGACTAATATGTCTCACTTATACAAATTTCCCTATAGGATACGCTCTCACAACCTTCCGCACCAGGTAGCAAAGTCTGCACCTCCGTACTACCAACAATACTAATTATGTAAAACAAATTAAGAATCTGCAAGTCAATACACAAAGTCTCTTACACAGGACACCATTCTCACGTGATACTATAGAAAGTTCCAACTTTCTCTAAACATCTAAATTCTTCCCTGCTCATCCAAGCTCGTGACATTCTTATCAACATCGTGCTGCTAGATCCCCAACTTCCAATTCCCATGCCGCTGACTGCACCTATCATGCAGTTACGCGAGAGTATAAAAATTTATCATAACCCCTGAACTACTAGTAGATAAACACTTCATTGGCTAGAAACATTTCACTTAACTCATTTCAGAAGAACCATTGCAACACGCAACTGAATTCCCATAACTGCAGAAAATGCAAACCTCAAGTTGTGGTCTAAATCACCATAATTCTTTCGGAATCCATTTACACATAACAAGGCCATTTGAATCAAACACCTCTCAAATCAATCAAATCATGCTTGTTGCCAAGCTCGCACGTACAACCACAAACCACTTGTATAGCTTAACACACTGAAGGAACTGATCATTGCCACAATCATGCTAGTTCAAACCATTAGTAACCGCAACTTCTTCCAATTTACTCTTGACTTGCCTTAGAAATAATAATACCTCCATTCAAAACATAACGAACTCAATCAGCACTCATCCCGAGTGAACCGAATCACGAGATCACATCGTCTCAATACCCATGAACATATCATACTCTCCCCAAGCGCATAATAGCATCTCCAACTGGTACACCCATTCTGCAAGACCTTCCGCGAATCCAAAGCCATTTCTCCCATTCCTCCAATACTACCCGCAGACCCAATGATAACATAGAAAGTTCCCCAAGTATTCTTCATACTCTACTGCAAAATCTCGATCTTCAGCCATACAACGAACCCAAAATCCTTAGATACCACGCTTACATCCTTGAACCCATTAGAACCACTATTGACAGTCACCCACTTTGATCTAGTCCCGAATATAATCAAACTCTAATGCTCTATTAGCACATGAACACTCCCAAAGAAGTAACCGGATGAATTTTTTTCCTTGTACATCACATCTACAAGAAACATAAACTCTAAGTCTTCCCAAAACCTACGCATGAATTGATAGTGAAATATAGCACACATTCATCAAGTCCTTTGCTCGAATTACTCATGATGTTTTCTTTTCTTAGTCATAAATAATCCACCAATACTGATAACTAGAAATCGTACAAGCAGACAACCACCCAATCCAATTGTAGATGATGGGCTCCCCCACTTAACTTAAGCTACCATCACATAATGTAGAACCCACAAAGATTCCTCCTTCTCAATTACCATGATGTCGCACCATCAGTCCGCTAAATTTCTCGTAGTTTCTTATTAAACTATTCATGAACATTCTGAATTATTAGCCACAATCGCATACTCGACCTTCTGCCAGGTAGTAAGTGGAACTCTTCATAGAAACTTCATCAAAATCATGCAACTGTTAACCTGCTCACAGGAGATAACCCACCTGCTAAATTTCATATCGACATCTTCTATCCATCAGAAATGAGCGTTTCTTCAACAAAACCACTATGATTTGGAGAAATATATCTTATTAACCGAGGGTTTAGTTTAAGAGAGAGTATTTTAGAAACAATCTTATTAGAAAATTAGATTGACTAATAGGTCTAAATTCATTAAAAGAGTTGAGGCATCTGCTTTGGGAATTAGGACCAAACAAGTATGAGTATAGAATTTAATAAGAGTAATACCTTTGAAGAAATCCCAAACAAAAGCATTGATATCTTCCTTGATGATGTCCCAACAGTTTTGAAAGAATGTACCATTATATCCATCTGGCCCAGCAGTACTTGTAGCAGAAAATCAAAGACTGCATTTTTATCTCTTCCTCACTAGGAATATTATCCATCTTGCTTATATCTTCATCATTGATCCTCTTGGTGATGCAATTTAGAACAGTAGGAACTAGACTTGGAGTTGGGAGATTGAAACTTTTGTTGAAGTGCCTAATAGCTACTTTCGCTATTTTCTCCTCTCCCCAAATCCATTTATCCTTATGATTTTTTATCCTATTCAATTGAATATTTCTTCTTATTTCACTAAACATACTATGAAAGTACCTCATATTTCTATCTCCTTCCTCAAACCATTTTATATTGGTTTTCTGGAGAAGAAAGAAATCTTGTATATAAAACCATTTCATATACTCTTCATGGGCCTTATTTGTTTCTTCTCTGTCAGTTTCAGAATTATTGATTAACTCAATCTCTTCTAGGCATTGAATTGTTTTCTCCCATTTAAGAACCTTCTTGTGAATGTCACCCACCTCCTCTCTAGACCATTGACTCAGCCTTCGACTCAGGAGCTTTAGCTTGGATTGAAGTCTCCACATGTTATTGCCATTTATATTGGTACTCCGGACTTCCTTAACAATGTTGTAGAAGTCTTCCTTTTTAGTCCAGGAATTAATAAATTTAAAGTAAGAAGTGTGCTTACCTGCTTGATTAAAGGCTTTCATGAGTAAGGGCATGTGGTCTGAGCTAGTCCTCACCAAATGTTTGACATTAGTGTTTTGAAATTTCTAACTCCACTTTTAGTCTTTTCCAAATTCTCTTCCTTGGACACCTATTATTACACCAAGTGAATTTAGGACCAATATGCCCCAAATCAGTAGGGCCACAATTATCAATACAATTATTGAATACAAGACTCATGTGCATTCAGTGAGGTTTGCCACCTAGTTTTTCTCTGGATCTAAGATGACATTGAAGTCTCCTCCAATACACCAAGGACCCTTAGTATCTAGACTTATTTCTTCCAGACTACACCAAAGATCCCTTCTTTCCATAGTAGTGCATTTAGCATAAATGGATGTGATACTGATGGGAGGATTTTCTGTACCATCTTCTACCTGTATAGTGATTTGTTGCTCAATTGAAGGTTACTATGACATTACTAATATTCTTCCAGAAATACCATATCTTCACATTGTCCTTAGAGACATAATTCTGAAATCCCAAGAATTTCCTGTAGCCTTCGATCTTGTTTTTGTCAATCATAGGTTCCATGATTGCTGTAAGATAATGTTGTTGATGTCTATAAGCTTTTTAAGGCTATGAATTGCTTTTTTAGACCTCAACCCTCTAATATTCCAGAAGATTGTACTAATCATAGAAAAAAATTAGGAGTGGTGTCTGTCTATTATTTCCTCTTTACAGAGGATGTGTTTCTGATTTTCTTTTTCTTGTTTGATTGTCTTGCTCTGCTTCTACCGCTTCCAGCAAGGATGTAGTCATCCTCCTCAAAAATTTTGTTTTCTTGATTGCTATTTTCTTGTTGCTCAGAATCTTTCATAATCTGATTTAAAGTAGGATCTTGCCCTGGATGTTTAGTGACCTCCTCCAACTTGTTATATAAACCTTGTTCCTAATTTAGAGTTCTACCATCAATTGAATATCAGGTTGTTCAATGATATTGGTTGGTAAACATGTCAAGCATATGCTGTCAATCTGTAACACTTCTTCATTTAGGTTTTCCTCTCTTGTGTGTGTATATTATTCAGTTTGTTGGTTAATCTCTATGACAGAAGGTTCTTTAACATTTTTGGAACCTTCATTATCGACCTCAGCCTTTTGACCTTGATCTCCTTGAGCATTCTCATTTATAGAGTTTTCCTTAACCATAGAGATTGTTTGATTGATTTGTTTACTAGTCACTTGTCTTTCTTTGTTGTAACTGTTATAAGTTTCCTTGTTCCATCTTTCTATTGTCTGCTCCTGATTGGTTGAGTTCCTGGAACTAGTATCTTGTTTGGTATTTCTTTGAAATTGAGCAGGTTTCAAAACTACTTTGCTCTTTTACTTTGGCATCTTATTTTGCTTACTCTTATTCTTCTTCTTTGTCTTGTTTGTTCTATCCTTAATGAAGGTTGGTTTCCCTCTTTATTTTCTGAAATGTAGTATCCTTTAATAGTCTCCAATCTATATTGTATCTCCACTTGTCTTTCTTCATTAGTGTCTATAAAATTGCTTCTTTTTTCCTTGCCTTTGTTCTGACTTTGAGTAGTTATAGCCTTCTTGTTTTCTGCAAGTGACATTCAAGGCGTCAAGAACAGAGAGCAACATAACAAAGGACCAGTTTCCTGCATTGATTCATTATATGTCCTTAGTTGTGTTGCACCTTTGTTAAAGTGATTTACTTGTGATTCCTACTTAGCTTAGTTAGAAACATTGCGTAGGAAACCTTTTGTAAAACCATAAACCTTGTGTTTGTGCCTTGGCTAGTTTAGTCGAGTTGTAAGCTTTATAATAGAGTGATTACAAAGGGGCTTGTAATAGAGTTATTACAAGTTAGTAAGGGATTAAGGAGTTAATTCCTAGATTACAATAGTTTGTAACCTGAAGTTGCTCAGTAGTGAAGTTCAAATCCTACGAGTCTAGGTCGTGGTTTTTAATCCCGTGAGTTGGGAGTTTTCCACGTAAAACTCTATTGTGTTATTTACTTACTGTTGCGTGTGTGTTTCTCTGGGAACTAATAAAGAACCTAGTTCTCTATATAGTTTGGTGGACCCTTAGTTTCTATTAATTGGTATCAGAGCAAGTTCTTTCTATCAAGCTAACACCTTGAAAGGATCCTCATAGCTGCGACACCAAACTTTGTGGAAGGTCAATCTACCTACAGAGCACCAAGATTCAATGGCCAATACTATGGATGGTGGAAGACAAGGATGCATGATTTTATCATGGCTGAAGATTCAGAGCTCTAAGATGTTATCTGTGATGGTTCGTTCGTTCCTATGAAGGCCATTGGAGAACCAACAGTGGCATTTCGCAAGACTAGGAAGGAGTGCAATGATGCTAACTGCAAGGCTATAGAGAAGAATTTCGAGCACAAAAGATCCTCGTCTGTGGTATTGGGCCAGACGAATACAATAGGATTTCTGCCTGTCAATCTGCCATGGAGATCTGGGAAGCTCTCCAAATAGCACACAAAGAAACAACTCAAGTCAAGCAGTCGAAGATTGATATGCTAACCACTGAGTATGAACTCTTCAGGATGAAGGACGATGAGTCCATTCAGGACATGTACACTCGCTTCACCTCTATCATTAATGAGCTCCATTCTATAGGTGGAATAATTCCAAGGAACAAACTTGTTAGAAAAATACGCAGTGTATTACCTAGTTCCTGGAAAGCAAAGTAAATGCTATCATAGAGGCAAAGGATCTAAAAAAGCTGACCATTGATGAACTCATTGGTAATCTGAAAACTTATGAAATGAAGCAAAAAAAGGATCATGCGAGAAGAGAGCCCAAAAGGGAGACGAACATGGTCCTCAAGACAGACAATAATAAATCAAGTGGTGAGGATGCTGCTATAGGTTACTTGACAAAGAGATTTCAGAAGATGGTTCGAGAAATGGAGGTATTCCAAAGAAGGGCAGCTCTAGCAAGCTAAGAGGATATGACTTATGTCATAAGTGCGGGAAGCCAAGACATTTCATCAAGGATTGTCCCCTCCTCAAGAAAGACCAGTACAAGCACAGCATAGACAAAGCAGCCAAGAGGAACCCGGCTCCTAACAAAAGATTTAAGAGAAAAGAAGCCGCTGAAAATGTTGTAAAACAAGCTCTTACTGCATGGGGAGACTCTTCCAGCGAATCTGGAGAAGATGATACATAAGGTGACACCTCTATGATGGCAATTGAAAGTGAAGCAGCTGATTATGATTCTATCTTTGCCCTGATGGCAAAATCTGACGATAATGAAGACAGCAATGATGATGATGAGGTAAACTTTCTAGATGTTCAAGAAAATCTAAAGTCTTATTCAAAAGTTTATATCCTTGGAAAATATTTTAATTGATGATTATCACAATCTCATAAATAATAAAAATGCTTTAACTTTGGAACTAGGAGAGGTAGAAAATGAGAGAGATGATTTGGTAATCATAGTGGCTGACCTAAAAGAGACCGTAGGATCTAATGAAAGAAAAGAATGTTCTGATTAATAAGTTGAAAACGTTGAATATAAGAGAGATGACATGTTGATAGTAGTCCTGGACTTAAAGAAAACAATAGAGGAATAAATAAAAAAAGAGGAAACAATTATGGAACTATTCAAAATGAAAAGGAAGTTGCAAGTGAGGCACAAATTAGGCTTGAAAATGAACTCAAAACTGTGAAATCTAGCCTGTGTGCTGAACTTGAAAGAAACAGACAACTTCAAGATGATCTAGGAAGAGTTAAAAGTGACCTACAAAATTCTCTAAGGTGGACCTGGTCCTCTGATACAATTACTGCCATGTATTCTAGCAAGAGTGGGAACAGGCAGGAAGTCAGATTCCAAAATGAAAAGACTCCCTACAATCCACATAGCAAGTATGTTACTGTCCCTGATAACTGACTTTGCACACATTGTGGGAACACTGATTACTTTAAAGAAAACTGCAAGGCTAGAATTCAATCTCAACAGAAAAACAAAGTGTTTGCTGAAAAGGTAACTGCTGCTAGGGAACATGGTCCCTATGGCAAAAAACATATACTGCCTGCCTGGACAAAAAGAAGTCTAATTCACCCTTTTCCTCATTACAAGGGACCCAAACTTGTTTGGGTTCCTAAAGCCTGATCCTTGATTCTCTTGTGTAGGAAGCAGTGAAAGGAAGCAGACAAAAATGGTACATAGATAGTGGCTACTCTCAGCACATGACTGGAAGCATCAATGACTTCCTTTCACTCAAAGCCCTGCAAGGAGGAAGTGTGCCCTTTGGTAAGGGAAAAAAGGATACATTCTGGGAGTAGGAAGAATTGGAAAGTTACTCACTCACTCAATTGAAAATGTGTATTATGTGAACAGCTTGAAATATAGCCTACTAAGCGTTTCCCAAATCCGTGACAAAGGAAACAAAGTGAAATTTGTGTCAAAAATTTGCACTGTCACAAATCATGTGACTGGTGAAGTGGTCCTGGTAGCAACAAGATACAAGAACATTTATGTTGCTGATTTTGAGTCCCTGAAAAGTAGGGATCTCACTTGTCTGAGTGCTGTTGACGATGATGCTAAACTATGGCACAGAAGATTGGGTCACGCAAGCTTTACGTTGCTGAACAAATTGGTCAAGAAGGACCTGGTTCGTAGCCTACCGATGTCAAATTTCAAAGATCACAAGAAGTGTGATGCATGTGTAAAAGGAAAGCAAGTCAGATCTTTTTTTAAGTCCAAAAAGGAAATTAGCACCTCAAGTCCACTTGATCTCCTCCATATGGATCTATGTGGACCTATGAGAGTGCCAAGTAGAGGAGGAAAGAAGTACATTTTTGTTTCTAGATTCACCTGGACATTGTTCCTCAGAACCAAGATGATGAAACTTTTCCAATGTTTGTTTCCTTCGTGAAGAAGATCTAAGTGAAGTTGAGTCACAATGTTTTGTGTGCAAAATCTGATAACGGCATAGAGTTCGATAATACAAAATTTGATGAATTTTGTGCTGAAAATGGCATAAGTCATAATTTTTCAGCTCCAAGAACGCCTTGACAAAATGGTGTTGTGGAGAGGAAAAATAGGACTCTTGAAGACATGGCAAGGACAATGCTGATGGACACTGGCATTGCACAAAATTTCTAGGAAGAAACAGTTAACACTGCATGCTATTTGGTGAACAGATGCATGATCAGGTTCCTCCTGAACAACACTCCGTATGAATTGGGGGAGGAAATCCAAGCTAACACATTTGAGAACATTTGGCTACAAATATTTTGTACTCAACAATGGCAAGGAAGTGCTTGAAAAATTTGATGCCAAAAGTGATGAAGGAATCTTTATAGGCTATTCATCACAAAGCGAAGCCTACAAGGTCTACAACAAAAGAAATCAATGTGTTTAGGAAAGCATACGTGTGATCTTTGATGAATCACACTTCCTATGTGGGAAAGATTCACCTGATAAGATTGATCAAGACGAAGAGCAGTCAACAATTCCTAGTGAATTCATTAATATGGCAAATGGAAAGGCTAACATGATGAGTCACGTCAAGGAATCAAATGATGATGATGCTGCTGTATCTCCAGCTGATGTAGAGGAACCTGGTTCCTCAATCACAACAACTGAAGTAGAAAACAGAGTTGTTGATGTTATGCAAAGAACCCCAGATGCTGAGCTGAGAAGCGGGACTCATGTCAACCATGAGTCACATTCAGAAATACCTGGACCCTCTCACAATGAGATTCAAGTGTCTAACTGGAAGCACAAAAGTTCACACCCTCTTCAAAATGTGATCACTCATCTTGACTCAAGGATTCAAACTAAATAAAAATCAAGAAACTCACTTGCCCTTAGCTTTTCTCTCTCAAGTTGAGCCCAAAAATATC
This sequence comes from Nicotiana obtusifolia, assembly GCA_002018475.1. Lineage (NCBI taxonomy): Eukaryota > Viridiplantae > Streptophyta > Magnoliopsida > Solanales > Solanaceae > Nicotiana > Nicotiana obtusifolia. The sequence goes on along the minus strand of MCJB01041609.1, from coordinate 12,306 downwards.
AAGGAAGTATTGAAATATGATGACTGGATTACTGCTATGCAAGATGAACTCCATCAATTTGAGAGAAACAGCGTGTGGCACCTAGATCCTCGACCTGCTGACAGAACTGTTATAGGAACCAGGTGGGTATTCAGAACCAAACTTGATGAGTTTGGAAACACAACCAGGAACAAGGCAAGGCTAGTAGTTCAAGGCTACAATCAAGAAGAAGGGATCAACTATGATGAAACTTTTGCCCCAGTTGCTCGAATGGAAGCCATCAAAATCCTCATAGCTTTTGCATCTCATATGGAATTTAAACTGTTCCAAATGGATGTCAAAAGTGCATTTCTGAATGGTTTTCGAAAAGAAGAAGTCTTCGTCAAGCAACCACCTGGCTTCGAATGTCATGAACATCCTAAGAATGTCTTTGAACTTGACAAAGCTCTATATGGGCTGAAGCAAGCTCCTCATGCATGGTATGAGAGGCTGTCCAAATTTCTCCTAGAAAATGGCTTTACAAGAGGAAAAATTGATAACACTATTCCTAAAGAAAGGGGGGAGGAACCTGCTCATTATGCAAGTTTATGTTAATGACATAATCTTTGGTGCAACAAATGATTCTTTGTGTGAGGAGTTTCCTCATGGGAAGTGAGTTTGAAATGAGCATGATAAGGGAATTGAATTTCTTCTTGGGTCTTCAAGTCAAGCAAACTCCTAAGGGCACAATGATAAGTCAGCAGAACTACATCAAAAAGTTACTGAAGAGATTTGAAATTGAAAGCTCAAAAATCATTGATACTCCTATTTCCACCTGCCACTCGTCTGGACATGGATGAACCTAGTTCCCCTATGAATGAGACCATGTACAGAGGTATCATTGGGTCACTCCTGTATCTCACAGCAAGCAGATCAGATATCATTTTCAGTGTGGGACTTTGTGCTAGATTTCAATCTAATCCAAAGGAATCTCATCTGAAGGCTACTAAGAAAATCCAAAGGTATCTCAAAGGAACGCAATACCTGGTTCTCTACTATCCCTCAGGAGATAATTTTGACTTGATCGCGTATGCTAACGTTGATTATGCTGGTTATCTGGTGGACATGAAAAGCACTTCTGGCATGGCACACTTTCTGGTTTCGTGTCTAATTTCATGGGGTACATGAAAACAAAACTTAGTGGCTCTTTCAACTGTAGAAGCTGAGTATGTGGCAGCTGTCTCTTGCTGTGCTCAACTGCTCTGGATCAAGCAACAGCAAGAAGATTTTGGTGTGTTTTCTGATTGTGTGTCTTTACTGTGTGACAACACCAGTGCTCTCAACATGGAAAAGAATCCAGTTCAACATAAGAGAACAAAGCACATTGATGTGCGACATTATTTCCTTAGAGATAATGTTGAAAAAGGACTTATCTGCATGAAGTTTTGCAGTACAGAAGAACAAATTGCAGATATCTTCACCAGAGCATTGATCATAGAGCACTTTGAAAAGAATCATTTGGCGCTAGGGTTGATAAAATCAAGTTGAGGACCTGGTCCCTCGATGATTGGCTATGAAAGAAATAAACAGTTAAAATAGCTAAAAAGTATTTTCTGGAAAAGTCTAACTCATTTTTATACCGTTACAGGTAGACACGCATTGCGATACAGAGCAAACAAGAAGCTATTGGTATTGCACTTTGCAAAAGGATGAGGCTTACATTTACAAAATCTGTCAGAGAACCCGGTCCCCTTGACACAGGTTAGTAGTTCATTTGTACTCTCAAGCACAACTTTTATAAAGGCTAAAAAGGTGCCATGTCATTAAAATGTCAATTTCTCCTTTTTCCCTTTTTAGAACCTAAGCGTCCTACCCGTTCTGAAACGACCCGTCTACCTAGAAAAATTAATACCCGTTCCTAATTGATCCCTCACCCCCTTTAAATAAATCCACTGTCACTCTCATAACTGTTCACACCAAAAGCCAAAACTTCCCTTTTTCTCTCAATAACCAAACACTCTCTTCTTCCATAAACTCCTATTACGCTCCACCATGTCTTGAGAATCTCGAAACCAAAAATGTTCCAAGTATCGTCCCAATTGTGTCTTCATCTATTGAAGCACGGGTGATAGAATCTACGACCCTTATGCCACCCAGTCCAAACCCTAAGCAAGATTCCCAACCACATACTGCCTCTTCTCCAACCCAATCAAGTTCTTGTTCCCATCAGAGTCGTAAGACCTCGAGTCCCAAGAGGTTTGTGGCTACGACATCTCTTTCTGCCTCGCCGAAAAAAATGGTTGAGGGAGAAACAGCGGAGGAAGAAGAAAATCAGAAAGTCTCTAATCTGCAAGTGGAAGAGAGTTCTAGGAGACAACAGGGTGTGGTTTGTAATGGTGATGAATCAGCGATGACTACCCCAAGCCTTGATTTGAATACAGGTAACACTCTTCATATGCCTTTTAAGTTTACCTTGGGGTTACAAAAACAAGAGGCTATAGAGAATATGTTGTCAATAGCTGCTGAGGAAAGTTTGGTTGGTGGTTATGAGGGTGTGTCTGAAACCTATGGGTCTTAGGGGTAAGGTGATAGTCTACAGGAAAAGGGTAGGGAACTGGTGCCTGTCAAAAATCTAGCACCTGAAAGTACTACTGGGGAATCCCATGCGGGACCTGATCCCTCCGCCCAAGAGGAGCCCTCTGCTCCTACTTGGGATGAAACCGCCTATTTTTCCAAAGAACCCCAGGTCAATACTGATCCCGCGCCCTCTCCTCATTTCTATGCTGAGCCATTGACCATTATTGCTCCTAATATGAGATCTCTGTCTGAGAAGGAGAATGAGGATAGTGAGGAAGATTATGATATTGTGGCTTTTGCAAGCTTTATTAGTGCTAGGAGTAGAAGATCAACTCTCAAAACGCCCACTCCTAAATGACCTATCACTAGGCTGCAAAAGAAGGAAGTGAGTCAATGCTAAAGAAAAATAAGGAAGAAAAGAAAAGGAGAGGCTGATGAAGGGTGGCAAGTTAGTACATGAAGAGGTAGCGCCTACAACACTTGTTGTGGACGTTGATGACGAGGTGGATAAGGAACTCAATCCCTTAATCCGTAAGTCCTCTAAGAAATCTACTGCTCCAAAATCTGGGAAAGAGCCATCTGTGAGATGATTAAAGTTGGTACTGTTGAAGTGGAAAAGTCTGGCGAGAAAGTGGCTGAGGAATCTGGTGAAAAAGCATCTGAGAAATCTGTGTCTGAGAAGGTGTTTGGGAAATCTGCAGACAGAGGGAAACATGTGAGAAAATCAGTGAAACGGAAGGCTGGTGCCAATAAGGAACCTGGTTCTTTCCCAGATATGGTGAAGAATGAAGGAAGGGAAAACCTCCAAAACCAGAAAGTGTTGTGGGGCAGAACATTTGCCCCTGTATACTTGAGATGATTGGAATGCGCCAACTGTTGAGATTTGTGAATTTAAATAGTGGACACATTTGTTCATAAATGAGAGTCCTAACGTGTGTGAGGCAGAGGTGCGCAGTTTCTATGCTGATTTTTTCACAGTCGAGGATGACAACATCTGCATGAAGGTGAATGGGGTTGACTTTGAGATGGATGAAGCTGTGCTGGGAACCATCTAGGGAGTGCCTACTAGCGGAATATCCTCCATTGAGGGGACTTGTTCTTCAAACTTCAGAAATGTCATTTTGAAGGTTGATGCGGTACAACAGGGGGAACGGGTACACAAATAGGCCCTCCTTCCAGTGTACCAATTGCTATTCGAGATGGTGAACAAGGTTTTGCTCCCTCATGCAGAAAGGCGCTCCATTACGTCACGAGATGACCTATTCCTCATGGAAGGATTGGGTGCATACTCCACTATTGATCTGTCGGGTATCATGACTGAGCACATGAAGAAGGTGGCAGATTTCAAGGATAGTAATCATGGGCTGCCCTACGGGTTTTTACTCACCAAAGTTTTTGAGTTCTTCAAAGCCCCTTTGGGAAAGGCTTCAGTGGGTACTCACAAGCAGACCTTCTCCAAGATCATCTTAGAAGAGTGAGTGCATCGATAAGAATGGAGGGACTGGCAGCAACTCCACTATGTCTCAACTAATTGAAGCTCAGAATATTGCCAATGAAGAGATAAGGAAGTTGAAGGCACAAAATTTTATTCTTGAGGGACAGCTTAATCAGGCCCAGGAGGCACCAAGTTCCAGTAGCCCACAAGGCGTAGAGGTTGCCCATCTGACCAAGGAGAATGCTGATCTCGGGAAACAGTTGAGGACCTGAAGGAGCGATTTTTCAATGAGCAAGGGTCCACAAATGCTCAAATGGATATCCTCCTTAGAACTCTTGCCTCTTCATCTTTGCATCCCCCTTCCAGTGCTCCTCAAAATCGTTCCCAATGTCAAGTTCAAGATTATCTGTTCTCTGTTTTGGTTTCCTGTGTTTGGATATGTTTAGTGGCTAGTACTTTTTTGTTGTTTTATTTTGTGGATGATTCTGCAACAAATGGAACTGCTTCCTGTTTATTTCCAAAATTAATGAATATCCCGTCCTTTTTCTCTGCCTCCTAGCTCTTTTGCTTTGTTTTTAATCATGTTTGTGTGCACACATGTGGGTGCACACATGTGGCATGAGTTAAGTAGGCTAGACTTCTTTTTTGCTTATTACTTGTGATTAATCTTTTTATGATGCCAAAAAGGGAGAAATAAATTGGAGGGGAATAAGCACAGGCTCAGGGGGAATACTTATTGGTTCTCAGGGGGAATTTCAATTACAAGTTTGTCATCATCAAATAGGAAAAAATTGATAAGTTATGTGTCCTGTTATGTTTTGATGATCTAACAAACTTAATGTTAAGGACCAGGAACATGCTCCACATCCTCAAAGTGCTCAAGATCAACAAGTCTTAAGTCTTGGACATGATTCCAACACTCGGAGTCAAAGAAACAACAGAGGGAACAGATGGACATCAGTTCCCTTTTTGGACTAGTCAACCCCCACAGCTGTAAAGTGGCTACAAATGTTTCTCTACACACACGCAACAGTACAACAGTCATTTTATGGGGAATGCCCTTGCACCAAACATGCTTACATTGTACCAAACATGCTTACAGCATTCAAGTAATGTCACCTATGTAATATTATCATGAAGCAAAGGCAAAATATCACACTTGCACATTCCAGAATTGATTGAGCTCTCTCTCAAGTGTGTTGCCAACCTGCAAGTGACATTCAAGGCGTCAAGAACAGAGAGCAACATAACAAAGGACCAGTTTCCTGCATTGAGTCATTATATGTCCTTAGTTGTGTTGCACCTTTGTTAAAGTGATTTACTTGTAATTCCTACTTAGCTTACTTAGAAGCATTGGTAGGAAACCTTTTGTAAAACCAAAAACCTTGTGTTTGTGTCTTGGCTAGTTTAATCGAGTTGTAAGCTTTGTAATAGAGTGATTACAAAGGAGCTCGTACTAGAGTTATTTCAAGTTAGTAAGGGATTAAGGAGTTAATTCCTAGATTATAATAGTTTGTAATCTTAAGTTGCTTAGTAGTGAAGTTCAAATCCTACGAGTCTAGGTCGTGATTTTTAATACTGTGAGCTGGGAGTTTTCCACGTAAAACTCTATTGTGTTATTTACTTACTGTTGTATGTGTATTTTTGTGGGAACTAATCAGGGGCGGATCTACGTTGACCGTGCCGGGTGCTGAAGCACCTATTAACCCCGACGCAAACTCTGTATAATTATATAGAAAATACAAGGAATACTGGTATAAAAAACTAGCAAGCACCCATTAACAAAATTCTTCTGGGTGCTTTGGTTAAGAGGTGAAAATAGAGTGCACAAATATGAAGTGGTTAGGAATCGAATCTTGCATGAATCAATTTTTTTATATGGCCAGAGAGTGAGTATCCACGACCTTAAAATTCTGGATCCGCCACTAGAACTAATAAAGAATCTAGTTCTCTATATAGTTTAGTGGACCCTTAGTTTCTATCATAGTCGTAGCATAAGAAGTTTTCGTTTGATTGAGATCCCCAGTGTGGTTCTCTTTGATGTTAGCTTCCTTTTGGCCAGCTGTATGCGCCAAATCGACTCCGTCCGACGGTGCCATGCGGGGATGCATGGCGGAGACGGTCGAAAGGTTACCGTATATTGTTAACTGCTAATTGTACGGAAGTTTTTTTTATCTAGAGAGAGAATAAATACTTTCAATAGTTCAATAGGTAGTATTGGAGCCTTCGGACATGCAACTTAAAAACCTGGAATGGTTGGCCTTTACTTTGCCACAAAAGTTTACACATAACATGATCTCATTGGCCTTTGACTTTGGCTTTGGCTTGTGCTAATATGTCTCATGTTTAGGATTTAGTCCAAATTTTATATAAACTTAAATTCAAAAATTTAATTATCTATGATTTCAAAAAGTTTGTACGTTTAATTTGCCACTTGGTTAGCTTATAGTGAATGTCTTCAGTCTCACAGTGCACATGACTAGTGGAACTAGCAGTGGCAAATGGACGGATAGGGTCAGGACGGATACAAAAGGGTCGAATATGGGTAATGTAAAAACGGTAAAAATATACGACCTATATTTAATATGAATAAAAAATTAGTTAACCGGCGGATAATATGGATATCTATATTATCCATGATTTCTTGAATATGATCACTTTTGAGAGACTTCTTAGTTTCCCAAACTAGCGGAAACCCGAATTTGAAGCTTTACAAATATAAAAGTTAAACCCATTAGTTATCCATTGATTATTCATTTTCTAAATGGATAATATGGTTCTTATTTATACTTGACCCATTTTTTAAAAGGTTCATTATCCAACTAATTTTTTAAAGGATAATATGGATAGATAACTATTTTCTTTTAACCATTTTGTCACCACTAAGTGAAACAAACAGAAAAAATATGAAAGCTGAAAAGTACAACAAATCAAGATGAAAAACAATCCAAGAACTTAGGATTGAGATAAATTGTTACTGAATACAAAGGATATATATATATATGTTTACATTCCATGCCAAAGTGAGACAGAAACAAAACACAAAATCAAAGTGATTACAATTTTTTTCACACAAAACAATCCACAATCTTTTGTTTAAAAGATTCAACAAAGAAATATCAATAAGTAAGATGGACAGTAATCCTTAACAATGTCTCTGCACCATCTGTGACATGTTGACCAGCTGGTATAAGAGAACGAATCTCTGCAAATCCACAAGCATTTTTAAACTTACCAGTTCCTCCTGTAACTGAAATTCGTGACATGGGACTTGCAATTCTGTAAACTCCAAAGAAATTGAGACTATCACCATATTCCCCTCCTTCAAACATGGCCGTAAACGCCATCATTTGAGTACTTCCATCTGCAGAGCTTGAAACATAGACACCTTGAGCTTTTCCAAGATTTTGTGTGCCCAACTCAGGGGAGGAAGTCAAGTAGTCGTCGATAACAGTAATGGTACCTGTTGAAATATAATATAAAATAATATAATATAATAAAAATTAATAAAATATGTGACCTTAGTGACGGCTTAGCTTTAAAAGAACATGATCATACAGTTCATCATGGTAACAGAGTATGCAAGAGGTTCTAGGCTCAAACCCAACTCGCGCCCAAAAAGCAAAAGACATTTTCGTGTTTTTGGTCAATGAAAAATAATTAGACCCACACTTGAGGTCGTATTAAGATATAAATAATATAGTTAAGATTGTTAAACGTGATCCCTCTAACGGCTTAAAATTTTAGATAAGATGGTCATGATGGTCTTTTTATTGATTTTGACGATTGAATCTCTCTGTGAATGGAAAAGTGATGCTTCAGATCGAGAGTAAACCACTAGTGAGAGCAAAAATTGGGGGAAAGGACAAAGGAAAGAGCGATGCCTACATTAAATCAATTGATTCGGCTCAATATGGTAGCAGAGTAGGCAAAAGATCTTAGGCTCAGATCACACCGCTACCCATAAAGCGAAAAAAACTATGTTTTCGCCAATGAAAAGTAATCAAGCTGGCAAGTGAGAGGACATGTTGAGGCATGTTGAAACATAATAATATAAATAAAGTAATTGAATGCGTGATATCTCTAACAGCTTAAACCTGTACGTACCAAAGCCGAGGCCCAAGCCATCAGGCCCTACTTGAGTAGTCACAGTAGTTTGGCTATTCTTGTTACCAGCAAATGTTGTGCCTGCTAAGCCAGTTCCTAGTGGAACACCATTGATATTAAATGTTGGGATTGCACCATTGGAATTGGGAATTGCTACACCATCTTTAGGAGGTTGGAAACCAAGAGGCCTAGCAAAAGGGACTTGTCCACTGTAAATATTGCCTAATAATCCGGTTATCGGTCTAGCTGTAGGATTGCTGCCACCAAGAATGTCATGCATGTATAATTCCAGGATCGGTTCGCCAGGAGTTTGAGTATCAATTGCAGAAACAAGGAGTGCCAAGTTTATTGTTGCAAATAAGAATGCAAAGAAAATGGAAGATGGTGACTGACTTAGCATTTTGAGAATTTGCTTATCAGGGAAAAAATAGGTTTTTTCTTTATGTTTTGAGTGCTGGTTTAAGATGTTTTCTTGGATTGATTATACTTAAAGAGCTGAAGATTGAAACTTTATATAGAGATGTGATCATAATGAGAGGAGGTGGAGTTGTTGTGAGATAGAGTTATGGTTCAATTCTTGGAGTTATTCCAACAAAACCTCACAAAATTTTGTGTAATCCATTATATATACTAACAACAGAAAGTTTTATAATATGGATGATTAATTTGTGTTTTAAAATATGTATAGTCTTGTTAGTTTCATTTCGCTTCTTTGTAATTCAGTTGGAAGGAGACCTTTACAAGTAAGACTAGTATTATCTATTAAAGAGGTCCATTACAGATCAGAGAATGATCCACAGTCAATTATTGAACCTAATCCATCTTAATTCTAGCTTTTATTTATTCTTATTGTTATATTAGATATCTTCGTTTTCTTTCCTAATACTGGTGGTTTGGCAGTTAATTTGTTATTATATTATCTATAATCTGTTTATTCAGAACAAGTGCCTATATATATATATATATATATATATATATGTATGTATATATATGTTCAGTTTGCTTGTTGAAATAAGCTCTGTCACATATCAATCACATTAGCGCAGGTATAATTTTTTTACTAAGGGGATTCAAAAAATTAAAAAGTAACACACGAAAAAATCAAGGACATATAAAATATTTGACCTTATATACATAATATAATGAATCCATCGCGGCGAAATACAAATCCCAGGAATTACATTTAATTTTCTGAATTTGGTTAGGTCTAACTTTGCCTAACACAAAATTGATGTTGGCCTTCAACAAGTGCAAGATATGGAGTCTTGAGTAATATTGATGCTTACCAATTGGGATGCGCCACTTAATTGGGATGCGCCACTTATTGAAAAAGAAATAGTTAGCGTTCTATTTTTTTAACCATCTACTATTCGAAATTCATTGGCTCAACTAATTCCTATTTTGTCCCATAAAACATTAAAAAAATGCTTTATATCAGGAAAAGAAGTTCATTCGAACCCGAATATGCATTAGTGGTAAAATAGTCATCATTCATCTCACTCCTGACATTGTTTAAACTTGGGCTTCCTCTCAATAGACTAGAAGGAACTGAATTATAAGATTTTAGAATAAGGCAAAGTGAAAATACCCCCTAAACTATTGGCTCTTGTGACTTGCCTACCACCTTTTATAGGCCACAAAAAAACATAAATGATAAGCAAAAACAACTTGCAAATCAAATGAAAAATTATATTGTTTTGCCCATTAATCAATTTCTTTTGTGTGCAAAACTACCAATCATAATGCTTGTATTGCTTACCATTATAATCTTCCACGTAAAAATCATCTTTCTTTTAACTTTCCACTAGCATACATAACTATAGGGGCGGCTCAAGCACATATGTGACCTAAAATCAAAATTTAATATGAGACTTAACTTTTTTAGAAAGAATATAATATATTTTTATTTGAAGTCTATTCTTATAGTTTTTTGAGATCAAAATTGTTAATAATTTTTTTAGTAATCGTTTTCTTCTAATAATTCCTTTTCAGTTGATAATTTAGCTAATACATTAAATTTATATTAAGACATTGTTGGGCTTAGGTAATATAAGCATTTACAAAAGAATCAAGTCTTTTTATTTGATTGCGTATATCACTTAGAGTATATTATCTTATGTTAATAATTTTAATTTAGAAAAATGTCAACTTAAATTCAGACGTTTGGAAAATTATTCATATTGCCTATTTATAAGTAAGTTAAATGATTATTTTATTTATATATCTAAAAAAAAAAATTATATGAAAAGTCTACTTAAAAGTACTAAATATTATTATTTTAAAGTACATATAAACCTATTAATTTTAAAAATTAGAGCCCCAAATTCGAAGGCGTAAGGCACAAGCCTTATTAGGTAGAACATTAGAGCCGGCCTGGCATATATCTGCCTCTGGCCCTCTGGTATACATGTTACTTGGATTGTTAAAAACCTCAAAAGCCTGTTTGAACCCCTAAAAGTGATAAAAGAACATAGTTTTGCCCAATTAATAAGTGATGGAATGACCAGTTAAAGTACTCTTTTTCCTGAAAAAAGTAATGAAATAAGATCGAAAAAGAAAATGATGGTTTTGCTTAGTGAAGACATCATGTTGAGGAAGTGTGCTATTAGACTAAAGTCCTTTAATGCCTTCTTAAATCACTAGCGAGAGTTATGATTAAGAAAATATATTTGATGAATTTCATATAATATCTACTTAAATTGGAATCTTTTTATATTACATTATTATGAGAACTCGAGTTATGTTTTAGGAAATTGACTTCAGAAAATCCAGAAGCATGTACTCATAAATCATAATCACTTCCATTTTTTGAAAAACTCATATTGCCATATTCAAATTTCATGTCAGCAGTGGCGGATCTATCTTTGAAAGTATAGGTGTTGAAGTACTCATTGTCTTTGGCCAAATTGTTTAATATATTCAAAAATAATACCTAAAAAATTCAATAATTGATCATGAGCACCCACTATGATCATATTTGATCATTTAGATTTTACACTAAAATAGGTGAAGCACCTACGACTTATAAATTCTGAATCCGCCATTGCCTCCCGTTAGGCAATATGATATTAGATATATATGATTATATGTTAAATGTCAAATTGAATAGATCGTGATGCACGTGACGAAAAAAGAGAAGAAATTATGATATTCAAACAACATTTTATTTCCTTCATCAAAACCAAATACATGATTGGAATTTTATAGTGTCCATTAAAGTTGTTTGCGTCGAAGTTTGACTTGGTCTACGACGTGGTCGGTTGGTTTGTTTGTTAGAAGGTGAGTTACGCTGAAGGTAGAACAATCAAAAACATTGTTTGCCCCGAAAATGGGATAACACAATTGAATTTGTACGTGGGTTAATAGATACGCGGTACATTTGATACTAGGAAATGAATTGAAAATGAGAAGATAAAATCGCTATGAATCAATGAAGAAACAAGGATGAATGATAATAATTTGAGTCAATGAGCTGCCCTCTCGTTTTTCTTTCAGCCCCCCCATTACAATGATAAGCTTTTACTATTTATAAGAGGAAAAAAGCTGCTTTATGGCCAAAAAAGTCTTTAATGAACAGTCCTCCTGGTTTTTAGGCATGATTTACGGATAAGACATAACGGATATATTTGACCATTTCAACTCTTTCATACAGTAGAGGATCTGAGGCCGAATCTGAGGTCGAGGCCGAACCTGAGGTCGAGGCCGAATCTGAGGTCGAAGCTGAATCTGAGGTCGAGGCCGAGCCTGAGGTCGAGGCCGAACCTGAGGTCGAGGCCGAACCTGAGGTCGAGGCCAAACCTGAGGTAGAGGCCGAACCTGAGGTCGAAGCCGAATCTGAGGTCGAGCCCAAGCCTGAGGTCGAGGTCGAACATGAGGTCGAGGCCGAATCTGAGGTCGAGGCCGAACCTGAGGCCGAGCCCGATCCCTTTTCGGGGTCGAGGTCGAACATGATATCGAGGCCGAACCTGAGGTCGAGGCCGAATCTGAGGTCGAGGCCGGATCTGAGGCCGAGCCCGATCCCTTTTCGGGGTCGAACATGAGGTCGAGGCCGAACCTGAGGTCAGGCCGAACCTGAGGTCGAACCTGAGGTCGAGGTCGAACATGAGGTCGAGGCCGAATCTGAGGTCGAGGCCGAAACTGAGGCCGAGCCCGATCCCTTTTCGGGACTTAATTTCGTAATATAATAATTGGATCTGATGTAAGTTGTTCAATATGGCTATATCTGATTT
>MCJB01041598.1:0-56591 GCA_002018475.1 Nicotiana obtusifolia | reverse complement strand
CCCATCCGTCTGAGGATGAAAAGCTGTGCTCAACTCCACCTGAGTACCCAACTCCCTCTACACGACTGTCCAAAACAGCGAGGTAAACTGAGTACCTCTATCTGAAATGATAGAAACTGGGACACCATGCAGCCGAACAATCTCCCAGATATAAATCCCTGCCAACCGCTCTGAAGAATAGGTAGTACACACAGGAATGAAGTGCGCGGACTTGGCCAGCCGATCCACAATCACCCAAATTGCATCGAACTTCTTTAAAGTCCGTGGAAGTCCAACAACAAAGTCCATGGTGATCCACTCCCACTTCCACTCGGGAATAACCATCTGCTGAAGCAAGCCACCCGGTCTCTGATGCTCATATTTTACCTGCTGACAGTTGAGACACCGAGCTACAAATCCCACAATATATTTCTTCATTCTTCTCCACCAATAGTGCTGTCTCAAGTCCTGATACATTTTCGCGGCACCCGGATGAATGGAATACCGCGAGCTATGGGCCTCCTCCAGAATCAACTCCCGAAGCCCATCCATATTGGGCACACAAATCCGGCCCTGCATCCTCAACACTCCATCATCGCCGATGGTCAGATCTCTGGCATCATCATGCTAAACTATGTGACTAAGGACAAGCAAATGTGGATCGTCATACCGGCGCCCTTTGATGCGATCATATAAGGAAGATCGAGAAACCACACAAGCCAACACCCGAATAGGTTCTGAAATATCTAATCTCACAAACCGATTGGCTTGAACATCAACTGCAAGGGGTCTCTCCCTAACTGGAATATATGCCAAACTCTCCATACTCACTGCCTTTCGGCTCAAACCATCGGCCACCACATTGGCCTTTCCTGGATGGTACAATATAGTGATATCATAATCCTTGAGCAACTCCAACCATCTCCGCTGCCTCAAATTAAGATCCTTTTGCTTGAACAAATGCTGAAGGCTGTGATGATCAGTAAACACCTCACAAGATACGCCATACAAGTAATGCCTCCAAATCTTCAATGCATGAACTATGGCAGCCAGCTCCAAATCATGAATGGGGTAGTTCTTCTCACGGGGCTTTAATTGACGAGAAGCATAAGCAATAACTCTACCCTCCTGCATCAATACACAACCAATCCCAACTCTCGAAGCATCACGATACACGGTATATGAACCTGAAACTGATGGCAAAACCAATACTGGAGCTGTGGTCAAGGCTGTCTTGAGCTTCTGAAAGTTCTCGTCACACTCGTCCGACCATACAAATGGAGCACCCTTCTGAGTCAATTTGGTCAAGGGTGATGCAATTGATGAGAATCGCGGAACAAACCGGCGATAATAGCCTGCTAACCCAAGAAAGTTACGAATCTCTGTGGCTGAGGACGGTCTAGGCCAACTCTGAACCGCCTCTATCTTCTTTGGATCAACCTGAATACCCTCGCTGGACACTACGTGCCCCAAGAAAGCCACTGAACCGAGCCAAAACTCACACTTAGAGAATTTTGTATAAAGCTTCTCCTCCCTCAATCTCTGCAATACAACTCGCAAATGCTCTACGTGCTTCTCCTGACTATGCGAGTACACAAGAATATCATCAATGAATACAATAACGAATGAATCTAGATAAGGCCGAAATACACTATTCATCAAATGCATGAATGCTGCTGGGGCATTGGTTAGCCCGAAAGACATAACAAGAAACTCATAGTGACCATATCTAGTCCTGAAAGCAGTCTTAAGAATATCTGAATCCCTGATCTTCAACTAGTGATAACCCGAATGGAGATCAATCTTGGAGAACACTCGCGCTCCTTGAAGCTGGTCAAATAAATCATCAATGCGAGGAAAAAGATATTTGTTCTTAATTGTTACCTTGTTCAATTGCCTATAATCGATGCACATTCTCATTGTGCCATCCTTCTTCTTCATAAACAGAACCAGCGCACCCCAAGGTGACACACTAGGCCGAATGAACCCCTTATCTAGGAGTTCCTGAAGTTGCTCCTTCAATTCTTTCAACTCTGCTGGTGCCATACGATACGGCGGAATAGAAATGGGCTGAGTGCCCGGTACCAGGTCAATACCAAAATCATAACCCTGTCCAGTGGCATGCCCGGCAGGTCTGCAGGAAATACATCGGGAAAATCCCTCACAACTGAAATAGAATCAATGCTAGGGAGTCTCAGCTCCAACATCCCTCACAAACGCTAGATATGAAAGGAAACCCTTCCCAACCATATGCTGGGCCTTCAAGAATGATATCACTCTACTAGGAACATAATCAGCCACACCACGCCACTCGATCTGCGGTACACCCGGCATAGCCAAAGTGACTGTCTTAGCATGACAGTCTAGAATAGCACGATATGGAGATAACCAATCCATGCCCAAAATGACATCAAAATCCACCATGCTCAATAGCAATAGGTCCACTCGTGTCTTCAGACCCCCAATAGTCACCACACATGACCGGTACACACGGTCTACAACAATAGTGTCGCCCACCAGGGTAGACACATGAACAGGTAAAGCAAGAAACTCCCGGGGCGTACCCAAATAATGAGCAGAATATGAGGACACATAAGAATAGGTGGAACCGGGATCAAATAATATAGAGGCATCTTTGTGGCAGACTGAAACAATACCTGTAATGACAACATCTGAAGCAATAGCATCTGTCCTGCCTGGAATAGCATAGAAACGAGCCTGGCCACCGCCTAATCGACCTCCCCCTCTAGGGCAACCCCTGGCTGCCTGACCTCCACCCTTAGCTGGCTGGGGGGTGGTAAAGTAACTGGAGCAGAAGTCGAGGGCTGACCCCTCTGCTGAGAGGAACTAGCACCACGATGAGGACACTGCCTCCATATATGGCCCATCTCGCCACACTCATAACAGCTCCCTGGTGCTGGAGAAGGGGACTGAAGGGAACCCCTCACACCGGAGTGTCTAGCAGATGCACTCGGCATAGAAGAACCCTGGGCTGACGGAGCACAAGCTGAACTCTGAGCTGGAAGGGCGCTGAGTGATGACTGGCCCTGTTGCGACCCATGATAACCACGACCTGAAGATGCCCCGCGATACTCTGGATGGGCTGACTGAGCAGGCGTGAAAGAACGACCTCTACTATGCTGAAAGTGGCGCCTCGAAGGAGTACCACTATAACTGCCTGATCCTCGAGGCTTCTTGGCCTCCCTCTCCTCTCGCTCCTGACGACGAACCATCTCAATCTCGCGAGCGATATCAACCACCTCCTCGAACGTAGCACCCAACACTCTCTCTCTGGTCATAAGAATATGGAGATGATAGTTAAGGCCATCAACAAATCTCCTAATCCTCTCACGATCTGTCGTAACCATCCAGACGGCATGACGAGCCAACTCAGAAAACCTCGACTCATACTGTGACACAGTCATATCCCCCTGTCGCAACCACTCGAACTGTCTATACAGCTCCTCTCTATGGGATTGCGGCACATACTTCTCCAAGAAAAGAGCGGAGAACTGCTGCCAAGTAAGGGGCGCTGCACCAACCGGCCTACGCCTCTCATACGCCTCCCACCAAGTGAAGGCAGCTCCAGAAAACTGAAAGGTGGTAAATGCTACACCACTAGACTCAAGACTCCTTGCTGTACGGAGCATCCGCTAACACTTATCAAGAAAACCCTGGGCATCCTCGCCCTCAGCACCACTGAATGACGGAGGGTGGAGTCTGCCAAACCTCTCGAGACGACGCTGCTCATCATCCGGTATAACTGGTACCATGAACTCCTAGGCTGGTGCAACCGGCTCGGCTGGAGGTGCCCCCGGCGTTTGAAGTCCCTGCACTACCTGCTCAGGTGTGCGAGCAGCGGGGGTCTGATTGCCTCCCCCCGCCTGTGAAGTAGCTGCTATTGTGGTGGCTAAAACTGCCTGAGCCAAGCCAGTACAAACGGATAAGATCTGAGCCAAGGCCTCCTGAAGACCCGGAATCACAATAGGCACAGCTGGTGCCTGAACTGGTGCTGCTGGAGCCTGATCCTGAGCTGGGGCAGCTGGTGGATCAACAGGTGCTGCCCTCGCTGCTCTGCCTCTACCATGACCACGATCGCGTCCACAGCCTCTGGTGGCCTCAATGGGTGGCACTGGTGGTCGTCCACCTCGTCCGGTAGCTCGCGTCCTCACCATCTCGTGAGAGAATAGGATAACAGAAGTTTAGTGCTCGTATCAACAAGTTCGCACGATAAGAATTTCAAGAATATGAAGTTTTTCCTAAAAGGTTCTGCAACCTCTCGAGGATAAATACAGACGTCTCCGTATCGATCCGCGAGACTCTACTAAACCCGCTCATGACTCGTGAGACCTATGTAACCTAGGCTCTGATACCAACTTGTCACGACCCTAACCCCTGAACCCGGTCGTGATGGCGCTTCTCGTGAAGACAAGGGTAGAAAATTTAACCAAAATCTCATTTTAAGCAGTTAATTAACATGAAAATAATATAAGCATGATTTCATAGCAATAATTCGCGGAAATATAGCTAACCATAACAGAAACCATCCCGACAGAGCCCAAACCGGGGTGTCACAAGTCATGAGCAACTATGGATCCTGATACAAGTCTACTAAATACAATATCTGGCACAACTGTTTGAAGAACATAGAAACAATAAGATAAGGGAGATACGGGGCTGCGGACGCCAACAATTACCTCGTAGTCCCTGAATCACCGCCTGGACGGGAGGAGTCAGCAGTCCGGAGCAGAACCAACAACGCCTGAATCTGCACACATGGTGCAGGGAGTAATGTGAGTACTCCGACCCAGTGAGAAATAAGTATAAATAATGACTGAAAGTAAGAAAAGCACGTAAAGCACAAGGCATTCTATAATGAAGCAGTAAAACATCATTTGAGAACAGGAAATTAGTGAGAAATCAAGTAAAATCTCCTTTCAACAGGTAAAACATGTAATTTTTCAGGTAAATAATGTGAAGTAAAAAAAAAATGAAGATCGCCCCTCAGGCTTAGTATCAACAAATCCGCCCCTCGGGCAATATCGCAGAACAGTAACAGCCCCTCGAGCTCAAATCTCAGAACAATACCAGCCCCTCGGGCTATCAGATGGAACAGTATCAGCCCTTCGGGCTATCACATAGTACAATATCAGTCCCTCGGGCTATATCTCACATTACAGTGGGTACCCGCGCTCACTGGGGGTGTACAGACTCCGGGAGGGGCCCCTTACGGCCAAGCACAATATCAAGCCACCTCGTGGCATCAAATCTAGGCCCTCGGCCTCATATCAGTCACAAGCCACCTCGTGGCATATATAAAGTATCTCAGGTCCTCGGCCTCATATCACTCAGTATATCCTCACATCTGGCCCTCGGCCGCACTCAGTCAACAAATCATCACAAATCCCTCGAGCATAGTAAAATAGTAGTTCTCAGTCCAAAAACATCATTAAAATATTATTAAGTCTCAAAATTGAGTAAAAGTGGCTGAGTTGTAAAACAGTGAAAAACAGCATGACTGAGTTCAAGTAATAAGTCAAAATAGTGAGGAAACAATGATAAATATCCCTGAAGGGTTCAAATAATTGGCACGAAGCCCAAATATGACAATCAGCCCAAATCATGATGATAACAAATAAGTTTCAATCAAATACGCGGTAAAAATCATCAATCGGGATGGACCAAGTCACAATCCCCAGTAGTAAACGACCCCACGCTCATCATTGAGCACGTGTCTCACCTCAATATAGCACTACGATGTACAATCCGGTGTTTCAAACCCTCAGAACATCATTTACAATCACTACTCACCTCGAACCGGCTAAATCCCTAGCTCGCGACGCCTTTGCCCCTCGAATTGGCCTCCACGCGCGTCGAATCTATCCAAAATCTGAACGAATATGTCACAATATGCTGAGGGGACAAAGCCCAAGCGAGAACAATCGAAAAATACCAAAAATTCTGAAATTAGCACAACCCGAGCCCCGGGCCCACTTCTCGAAGCTCAGAAATTTTCACATCAACGGGTTCCTTATCTCCCAACGAGTTCATACATATCAAAAGTTCTCAAATCTGACCCCAAATGGTCCTCCAATACCCAATTAGAATTTCAAAATCCCAAGCCCTATTTCTTCCATTTTTAGCAAGACTTCAATGATTTTCTAGGTGGATTTCACAATATAAACGAGTTTTAGGTCCGAAATTCTTACCTCCAATGTATTCTCCTTGAATCCCTCGTTATTTTCCTTCAAGAACCTCCAAAAATGAGCAACTATGGGTGGAAATATACCCAAAATCACGGACAAGAAGACTTAAAAACATTCTGTCTAGGCTTCATTGAGTTGTACCTTGTGCTGTGCAGGTTGTACATCCTTTTACCATTTTCCCTTGCTATATACCTTCTATTAAAACGCTCATAACCCCTTGTGTAAATATCCAAATGATCAACGGTTTGAATATTTAGAAACTACACTCGAAGATCTTTCATTTGATAGGTTGTACCCTATAT
Organism: Nicotiana obtusifolia; assembly: GCA_002018475.1. Classification (NCBI taxonomy): domain Eukaryota; kingdom Viridiplantae; phylum Streptophyta; class Magnoliopsida; order Solanales; family Solanaceae; genus Nicotiana; species Nicotiana obtusifolia. The sequence continues at coordinate 50,104 of MCJB01041598.1, read as the reverse complement.
AACGCTTTATATATTCCGAGATTTGAGCTTCTAAAGTGCATCAGAAAATTTTGTCGAAATTGCTCTACCAGCCAACTTCGATCAATCATATCTCGGAATATAATACAACTATCCCCAAGAACTAGTAGTACAAGTCATGAGCCACTAAGATTAAGACTTACAACATTGGTGTGAAGAAAATATATCATCTATATGTACTTTACATAAACAAAAATATATGTCCTAAACTACCATGTACAAAATGGTAGCTTGCAATTGGAACATTGGTACATCTTCAATGCTAGTATTCAGCTTTTATAATAACTTAGCTCCAAAATCTGCACGCAAGGTACAGAAGTATAGTATGAGTACAACTGACCCTATGTACTCAATTGAGTTAAATGGACGGTTCTTGATCAATGAGGTGTTCAACCTGCTTGAAATTCAGAGTTGATTATGAGATTTTTCGTGTTTTCACAAATTAGCATGGTGATTGACGGTGCGCCCTGTAGGGATGGAAGTTGCGAGTACAAGATTGCGATTTAGTTTCGAAGGGAAGGTTATGTGTGACGACCCAGCCAGTCGTCTCATGAGTTACCGCTCCGTTTCCCCCATTTCCGCTTCATTATGCTTCGTTATCCGTGTTTTATGTGATCGAGTTGAGTAGTTTGCGTTCGGAGTGGATTTGGTAAGAAATGAGACACTTAGTCTCTTTTAAGAAGGTTTAAGTTGGAAAAGTCAACCGGATGTTGACTTATGACTTAGAGGGCTCGGATAAGAGTTCCGATGGTTCGGTTAGCTTCAGGAGGTGATTTATGACTTAGGAGTGTGATCGGAATTGGTTTTGGAGGTCCCGTGTAGAATTAGGTTTGAATTGGTGGAGTTAGTATTTTGGCGATTTGCGGTTGTTAGGCGAGATTTGATCCGAGGGTCGGAATGGAATTTTGAGAGTTGCTATAGCTTCGTACGGTGATTTCGGACTTAGGCGTACGTCCGGATTCGAAATTGAAAGTTCGTAGGACAATTCAACGCATTTTGGCGAATGTTGGAAAATGGAAGATTTTTGGAAAGTTTGACCGAGGAGTCGACTTTTTGATATCGGGGTCAGAATTCAGTTCTGAAAATCTTCCTAGGTCCGTTATGTCATTTATGACTCGTGTGCAAAATTTGAGGTCAATCGGACTCGATTTGATAGGTTTCGGCATGGAATGTAGAAGTTGGAATTTATTAGTTTCATTAGGCTTGAATTGGGGTATGATTCGTGTTTTTTGCATTGTTGGATGTGATTTGAGGCCTCGACTAAGTCCGTAATATGTTTTAGGACTTGTTGGCATATCCGGACGGGGTGCCGAATGCTTCGGGTGAGTTTTGGGTGGTTAAACGGACTATTTCATCTTTGGAAAAAAAAAATTACAGAAAAATTGCAGAAAGCTGGTGCGAGTAGTCCAATTTGGAAGCTCATATCTTGTAATCTATAAGGAATCAGAAAAATTGCAAAAAAAATGAAAGTTGTAGCCCTTTGAATATAGTTTTCAAAAATATAAACTATTTATCATTTGGACATTTGTATCAAAAGTTACGATAGATTAACCGAAGCCTAGTACTGATGCTGTTTTCCAGGCAGTGTGCATAGCAGAAATTTCTGCTGCACAGGACCGACTTTGGAAGCTTATATCTCGCAATATATAAGAAATTATGAGATGATAAAAACATGAAAGTTGTAGCCCTTTAAATCTAGTTTCTAGAAGGATAAACCATTTATCATTTGGACATTTGTACAGAAAGTTATGATTGATCGAAGTTGGCTGGTGGAGCAATTTCGACAGAATTTTCTGATGCACTTTAAGCTCATATCTCGGAATATATAAAGAGTTATATAGTGTACAACCTATCAAATGAAAGATCTTCGAGTGTAGTTTCTAAATCTTCAAACCGTTGATCATTTGGATATTTCCAAAAGGAGTTATGAGCGTTTTAACAGATGGTGTACAGCAAGGGAAAATGGTAAGAGGATGTACAACCTGCACAGCACAGGTACAACTCGATGAAGCCTGGACAGAATTTTTTAAGCCTTTTTTTATCTGCGATTTTGGGTATATTTTCACCCATGGTTGCTCATTTTGGAGGTTCTTGAAGGAAATTAACGAGGGATTCAAGGAGAATTGATTGGAGGTAAGAATTTCGGACCTAAAACGCGTTTATATTGTGAAATCCACCTAGAAAATCATTGAAGTCTTGCTAAAAATAGAAGAAATAGGGCTTGCGATTTTGAAATTTTAATTGGGTATTTGGAGGACCATTTGGGGTCGGATTTGAGAACTTTTCATATGTACGAACTAGTTGGGAGATAAGGAACCCGTTGATGTGAAAATTTCTGAGTTTTGAGAAGGGGGCCCAGGGCTCGGGTTTTGCTAATTTCGGAATTTTTGGTATTTTTCGATTGTTTTCGCTTGGGCTTTGTCCTCTCAGCATATTGTGACGTATTCGTTTTAATTTTGGATAGATTCGACGCGCGAGGAGGCTAATTCGAGGGGCAAGGGCGTCGCGGGCTAGGGATTTAGCCGGTTCGAGGTGAGTAGTGATTGTAAATGATGTTCTGAGGGTTTGAAACCCCGGATTGTACATCGTAGTGCTATATTGAGGTGAGACACGTGCTTGATGATGAGCGTGGGGTCGTTTACTACTAGGGATTGTGACTTGGTCCGTCCCGATTGATGATATTTACTGCGTATTTGATTGAAACTTATTTGTTATCATCATGATTTGGGTTGATTGCCATATTTGGGATTCTTGCCAATTATTTGAACCCTTCGGGGATATTTATCACTGTTTCATCACTATTTTGACTTATTACTTGAACTCAGTCATGTTGTTTTCCATTGTTTTAGAACTCAGCCACTTTTACTCAGTTTTGAGACTTAAATAATATTTTAATGATGTTTTTGGGCATAGAATAACTGTTTTACTATGCCCGAGGGGCTTGTGATGATTTTTTGACTGAGTGCAGCCGAGGGCCAGATGTGAGGATATACTAAGTGATATGAGGCCGAGGGCCTGAGATACTTTATATGCCACGAGGTGGTTTGTGACTGATATGAGGCCAAGGGCCTGAGATACTTTATATACGCCTGATGTGGCGGGAATTTCGGCACATTTTGATACTACTTGCTTAGATTTTAACTTGTTTTACGTGCAAATTCCATTGATAGTTATGTAATTTTAGTGTATTTGCAGTACATCAAGTGGAAGGACCTAAAAGTACGGAAAAGAACTCAAAAAGCCAACTGAAGACAAGAAAAGCATTGAACAGCATCGCAAATATGCGGTCGCAAACATCACATGCGAACCGCATATTTCATAATCAAATCGCAAACGAGGACAGAACTCTGGGTACTTTTTCATGTTTAGAATGCGGTCGCTATGCGACTGCATAACTAAAATGCGGACCGCAAACTCGCACTTGGGAATCACAGACGCAAGCAGAGTTTTGGGTGAAAATCAGGGTAGAAAATGCGATCGCATAATCGATATGCACACCGCAAACCCAACCGCAAATCAAGTATGTAGTTTACAGGTTGGTGGATTTGCAATGCAGAAGGTGTCCGCATTTCTTCAATGCGGACCGCGAATCTAGAATGCGATGAAGGCAAAATCCTTGGGTTAAATATGCGACGGACGTAGAAGATTTGCGGACCACATTTCTGGTTTGCGACAGAAATGCGGTCCGCATTATTGACATTAGTCCGAACTTCGCCTCGGGTTTTGGGCCTTTATAAATAGGTTTAATAGGATTTTGTGGGGACTATCTTGTCAGGATTGAGAGCACAAAGTACGAGGCTTAAACTATTTTGAATTCTTGGAAGCTTTTTTGGATCAATTACCTTCTACTTTGTAAGATTATGACAATTACTATTCTTTCATATTCAGTTTTTAGCATGAGTAACTAGTTCCAAACGCTAAGGTTGTGAACCCTAGATGGGTATGATGTTATTGGGATTTTGATACTGAATATAGTTTCAACGGATGATTGATATTTATTTACTTCTTATTCTTCAAACAATTGTTAGTGGTTGCAAACATTAACAAACGCCATTTAATTCTATCTTTGCTTGGGAAAGTGGGGTAGAATTTGGTAGAAGTAAATAACAAAGACTCAAGGCTTTAAACCTTGTTTAATAAAATCGCTTAGGAATAAGTAGGTTTTAATTTCGCATTAATTGATTGTTCTTAATCACAACTCTTTTGTATTTGGGAAAATCATAAAGAGGACATATTATCCAACTATTGGAAAACATTGGGTAGTAAATTAGGCATCAATTGCATATCAAGAGAGTCTTTCGTTGGAAATATATAATATTAATATCAATAGCATTATACTACATTAAGGGGGACACAACCTTGGTTTCTTTAAATCATATTATTTACATTCATAATACTACAATTAGTCTTCATTTAACCTTAAATTCAATACATCTTTCGGTTACAATTACTAGATAGAATTACGACTTAGTTGTGTATTACACTAATTAAGTAAAAGTTTCACACCTATTCCCTGTGGGATTCGACCCGAACCTTGTTGTGTTATTATATTTGACACCGACCGCTTACACTGTCTATTAAGGTGTAATTTGAGCGTATCAAATTTTAGCGCCGTTGCCGGGGAATACAGTTATGAAATTACTAATTAGTGTATACTTTACTTTACGTCTTATTCTACTCTATTACACGTTGTTTGTTTTGTTTGGTGTAGACAGGGAGATATGTCAGACCATGAAGATGATCTGGAGGTAGAGGAGGAAGAAAATCCTTTTGCGGACATTGAGGAGTATATTGAGGATACAAATGCTGTTGTACCTCCTGCTATTGGTGTTGCTACATTCAAAGTGGAACACAGATTAATTCTGATGCTGAAAGCGGAGGGATTTTTTAGAAATTCCACTGATGATGTTCCAACACAGCACCTCAGAAATTTCTTGGGTGTATGTGCGATGCATATGCAGAATCATGTCTCCGACGATGTCCTAAGGTTGAGATACTTTAAGTATTCTCTAGCTGGGAATACGAGGAAATGGCTCCAGAATCTTCCTCCAAATTCTGTACGTTCATGGCCTGAACTTGTTCGAGCTTTCTTGTCGAAATGGTTTCCACAAAGCGAGAAGTCAGAGCTCAGGGATAAGATCTTCTTCTTCAAGCAACTACCAGGCGAACAACTACATGAAGCATGGGATCGCTTTAAACTATACTTGGTGAGGTCCCTAAACCATGGTTTTTCGGATTCCATTTTGTTGGAAATTTTTTATATGGGTTTGGATCCTATGAACCAATCAATAGCGAAGAATGCAACTGCTGGTTCTTTTATGGACAAATCTTTCGCTAGGGTGATTCAAATATTGGATAAAATGGCAAAGCATAACCAAGCTTGGCATTCTGAGGACTCCACAGGCGGAATTGCAATTGGCTCTCCTTCTTTGAACAACTTGATCAAGGAAAATCAAGAGCGAGACCAAGTAATTGCAGAACTTTCTACGAATGTCAATGTGTTGACAAAGCTTTTCACGGAAAATTAGAAGAAGAAAGTGAATGTGGTTGAGAATGTGCAGCTGGTACCAAATGAGATTATGAGGAGGCAAACTATGTCAATAACTCTCAAGGAGGGTACCAAAGGCAGCACTACCAAGGGAAAGGTCACCACCAATGGCGAAATGACCAAAGTGGTTCTAACCAAGGAAACTTGAACATCAACAACAACTTTTCAAATCAAAGTTCCAATCCTTATGTTCCCCCAAAAGGGTCAGTAATCGAATCAAGGTTCCTCTAGTTAGTCTAAATTGGAGAGCATGCTTGAAAGGATATTACAAAACCAAGAAAAGTCTGATAATTCCATGAGAAACATGACTGAGTTGGTTGGCTCTCACACTGCGGCGATTCAAAAACTGGAATTGCAAATGAGAGATCTGTCTCGTGAGCAACATCCATAGCAAAAGGGAACACTCCCTAGTGATACAATTGCAAATCCAAAGGGAAGTGGGAGCGGCCCAACCTCCCATATCATGGCTATCACTACTAGGAGTGGGAAGATACTGCAAGGCAAGAATGAGCAAGCAGTTGATTTGGAAGAACTTGAAAAAGGAGTCGAGGTTGAAGAGCCCAATGTTGCTGAAGAGGAGAAAACACCAGAGGTTGTGCAAATCCGAGATGAACCCCGAGAAGGGATGAAGGAAAAGGCAGAAGAAACGTCAAACATTCTTCCACCGATTCCTAGACCCCCTCCTCCTTTCCCTCAGAGACTTGCAAGAAGAGTAGATGATAGCAAGTTTGAGAAGTTCTATGATATTCTCAAGCAATTATCTGTGAACATACCGTTCTTGGAGGCTTTTCAAGAGATTCCTGGTTTTGCTAAGTATTTAAAAGATTTGATCACAAAGAAGAGAACCACCAAGAATGAGGTGGTGAATATGACTCACCGGGTTAGCTCTATTATTGCTACAAATCCTATTCAGAAGAAAGAGGACCCGGGAGCATTTACTATTCCGTGCGCTATTGGGGTGCGTGATTTTGCCAAGGCACTTTGTGACAATTGGGCCAGCATCAATTTAATGTTGCTTTCCATCTACAAACAAGCTGGATTAGGAATGCCAAGGCCAACAAGTATGAGGTTGCAAATGGCTGATCGTTCAATTAAGAGACCGGTTGGAATTGTTGATGATGTGATTGTGAAAGTTGGGAAATTTCATATACCAGCTGATTTTGTAATTCTTGACTATGCTGTGGACAAGGAAATCCCTATTATCTTGGGGAGACCATTTCTAGCCACTGGAAGAGCCCTTATGGATTCGGAACGTAATGAAATTAAATTCCGAGTGAACAATGAAGAAGTTACATTCCAAGCTAGTAAGGGTATGAAGCTGCCAAATGAGTACGAGAGCATTTCAGTGATTGGTATTGTTGATGAAGTAGATGATGCTGTTGTGATGAAGATGGAAGAACACTGCCTAGGTGAAGCATTGGCAGCTATCTTGGTAAACTTTGATGGTGATGATATGGATGGCCTTATGGAGTCGGTGAATGCATTAGAGGGGCGTGGTTATTACTCGTATACTCCACCAAAGCTTTCCCTTAATTTGGAGAATAGAGCTACACCTCCTGCAAAGCCGTCTATTGTTGAGCCACCGCAACTAGAGCTGAAACCACTTCCTCCGCATTTGAGGTATAAATTTCTTGGCTTAAATAATACTTTACCAGTAATTGTTTCTTCTTTGTTGGATGATGTGCAGTGGAACAGTTGCTGAAAGTTTTGAAGGAGCATAGACAAGCCATTGGTTGGACAATTGCGGACATTCGGGGGATCCTTGCTGGAATTTGTGAGCATAAGATTCAATTAGAAAGTGGGACCAAACCGAGTGTGGAACATCAGCGACGGTTGAACCCGTCAATGCAGGAAGTAGTTAAGAAGGAAATAATCAAATGGTTGGATGCTGGGGTAGTTTACCCAATTGCTGATAGTTCATGGGTGAGCCCGGTGCAATGCGTGCCGAAGAAGGGAGGCATGACTGTGATCAAAAATGAGAAGACCGAGCTTATCCCAATAAGCACAGTAACCGGATGGAGGGTATGCATGGACTATAGGATATTAAATAGTGCTACATGTAAGGACCATTTCCCTATGCCTTTTATTGATCAAATGCTTGATCGGCTAGCGGGAAAGTCCTTCTATTATTTTCTTGATGGATATTCTGGTTATAATCAGGTGTACATAGCTTTGGAGGACCAGGAGAAGACAACATTCACATGCCCATATGGAACATTTGCTTTTAGCCGGATGCCATTCGGCCTATGCAACGCTCCGGCTACTTTCTAGAGATGCATGATGTCTATCTTCTCTGATATGGTAGATGACTTTCTTGAGGTTTTTATGGATGATTTTTCGGTAGTAGGTTAGACTTTTGAGCATTGCTTGAGTAATCTCAAACAAGTGCTCAAGCGATGTGAAGAGACAAACCTTGTGCTAAATTGGGAAAAATTCACTTCATGGTGGATGAAGGTATTGTTCTGGGAAATAAAATCTCAAGGCGTGGCATAGAGGTAGATAAAGCTAAGATAGAAATCATCTCTAAGCTTCCTCCACCCACGTCCGTCAAAGGTGTTCGTAGTTTTTTGGGGCATGTCGGATTCTATAGGCGTTTCATTAAGGATTTTTCAAAGATTGCAAATCCTATGTGTAAACTCCTTGAGAAGGATGCCAAGTTGGTGTTCGATGAGAAATTCCTCAAAGCTTTTGAGGAACTGAAGGAAAAGCTCACCACGGCACCCATTATTGTCACACCTGATTGGTCACTTCCTTTTGAACTTATGTGTGACGCCAGTGGTGTAGCTATTGGAGTGATGCTGGGCCAACGACACAATAAAGTTCTTCACCCAATCTACTATGCTAGCAAAACACTTAATGGGGCGCAGATGAATTGCACAGTAACTGAACAAGAACTGTTGGCCATTGTTTATGGTTCGAGAAGTTTCGTGCGTATTTTCTGGGTTCCAAAGTAATCGTGTACACCGATCATGCAGCTTTCCGCTATCTGATGGCGAAGAAAGATGCAAAGCTGTGGCTGATTCGATGGGTTTTGTTGCTGTAAGAGTTCGATTTTGAAGTGATGGATCGGAAAGGAACTCAAAATCAAGTGGCAGATCACTTGTCCAGAATTGAAGAAGCGGGGAGACAAAAAGGAGAGCTGGAAATCGATGATGCATTTCCAGATGAACAAATACTGGCTTTATCCAATACCTTTGCACCTTGGTATGCCGACATCGCTAATTACTTAGTCAGGACCTTATTCCGGAAGGGTTGGAGTCTTACCAAAAGAAGAAGTTTTTGAGGGATTGTCGGAACTATTACTGGGAAGAACCCTTCTTGTTCCGTGTCTGTGCGGACAACATCATCAGGAGATGCGTGCCTGAGGAAGAAATTCTGCAAACTAAAAGCTTGTCATGACTCACCGGTTGGGGGTCATCATGGGGGAAATAGAACGGCGGAAAGATTTTGGAATGTGGTTACTACTGGCTGTCCATTTATCAGGATGCTAATCAGTTGTTCAAGTCTTGTGACCAATGCCAAAGGCAGGGCCCAATCTCTAGGAGGCATGAGATGCCGATGAACTTTGTGATGGAAATCGAACTATTCGACGTCTTGGGTATTGACTTCATGGGCCCTTTTATAAGCTCATGTGGGATGAAATATATGTTAGTGGTTGTGGACTACGTGTCCAAATGGTTAGAAGCCATTGCTTTACCAAACAACGAGGCTCGGAGTGTGACTGCGTTTCTAAGAAGAATATTTTCACTCGGTTTGGCACTCCAAGAGCCATTCTTAGTGATGGGGGTTCGCATTTCTGCAACAAAGCCTTTAAAGTTCTCCTTGACAAGTATGGTGTCAAGCATAAGTTTGCCACACCCTATCATCCACAGTCGAGCGGTCAAGTGGAGGTATCTAACCGTGAAATAAAGAGCATACTAGCAAAAACGGTGAATGCAAATAGGACCGACTGGTCGAAGAAGCTAGATGATGCTCTATGGGCATGCCGCACAGCGTACAAAACCCCCATTGGTACATCCCCTATCGGCTAGTTTTTGGAAAAGCTTGCCATCTACCTGTGGAACTTTAGCATAAGGCTATTTGGGCCTTAAAAAGATTAAATATGGATTGGGCAGAAGCTGGGGCTCTGAGGCTAGCACAATTGAATGAAATGGAGGAGTTCCGTCTCCATGCATATGAAAGTGCAGCCGTGTGTAAAGAAAGAATGAAATTCGTCCATGACAAAAAGATCTTAAAAAGAGAATTCAAGGCAGGGGATCTGGTATTGCTTTTCAACTCCAGACTAAAATTATTTTCGGGGAAGCTAAAATCTAAATGGTCAGCCCTTTCAAAGTTGTCGATGTCTCTCCCTTTGGAGCTGTAGAATTAGTATCGGAGGATGGGCTTCGAACCTTCAAGGTGAATGGTCAAAGAATTATGCATTACTTGGGAGCATACAGTGAGAAGCATTTGGTAGAGCAGCTGGCTCTAAAAGATGGTCCATGCCCAACCATGGAATGAATTCAGAGGCGTCTCAACTTCGTCGTGCTGTGACGTTAAATGAAGCGCTTCATGGGAGGCAACCCATGTGTGGTAACATTTATTTTTGCTTTTTGTTGTAACTTTATTTAAGTTTTTGATAGATAGTTTTACTTAGGGCTATTTGAAGGGTGTTTTAGAATGCAGGAGTTTGAAAAAAGGACACAAAACTGAGAAGGAGTTCTTGCAACTGAAGAAAAACTACTATGTGACAAATGTGATCGCATTATCAATATGCGAGCTGCATTTGTGTCGCAAACTGAAGCAGAAAGTTGGACTAAAATGGTTGTCAAAAATGTGAAGATGTACTGCAGTTTGCGGATCGCATTTTCATTATGCGGTCCGCATTTCCATCGCAAACAGAGACAGAAAGTTTGGCTCAAAACGATGACAATAATGCGGTGAGGTAGTTTAATTCGCGGATCGCATTTAAACTATGTGATGACTTATCCATCGCATAGTGACAGGTAAGAGTCCGCATTCCTCCTCTTTTAAATCCTTCAATATAGTATAAAAGATAAAAAAAGGGAAAAGAACAGACAAACGAACAGCAATAGAGAATATCGGCGGAAAACTGAGATTCAAGGTCACCAACATCAGAGTTCTGATTAAAATTGTCATACTCCCTGCAATCTTCTTCCTAGGTATGTGTGCTGATCCACTAAACTACTACCTTTGTTATGTCTTTAATTTTCACTCTGCAATTTAGGTTTTGTGGCCCATTGTAGATGTTTGAGCATTTTGGGGGATGGATACATGAATCTAGGGTTGTCAGTTATGGGGGGGTGAATATAATTGTGACTCCAAAGGTATTTGCGGTCCACAAAATCAAAATGTGGACTGCATTTTGAGCGCATCCCTAAAACCCTAGATACCTGAGAAGACGAAAAATGTGGTGCCTTTGGGGTCGCATAACTACTATGCGAACCGCAAAGGCACAGCAAACAGGGTCAGAACATCTGGATTAACACCAGCAAATCCGCGTCAAGTTTGCGATCGCATATCTCACTTTGCGGTGGATATGCGATCGCATTTGTGTTCTGCTAACATGTCTTTTTGCGATGGTTATGCGATTCGCATATGGTTATGCGATCGCATATCTCACTGCAGAATAAAATCTAGCTTTGCGCACATATGAATGCGATGAGTTTGGGTTCGCATAGTGGTTATGCGACCGCAAACCACGCTGCATTCGTTTAACTCTTTGTTGATTCTTCCTGTTTTCTTTTCTGTACTGATGACAATGTCGCTTACATCTTACCTTATGTAGATATGGCACCTCAAAAGCATTCTGCAAAGAAAAGGTCATCATCCGGTCCTAACACGGCACAGCCCAAACGTGTAAGAATGGAACCAAATTTGCCAAGCACCTCCCAGTCTGATGAGGAGAACCGCTTGCCCGAAGTTGATCTAGTGGCTGAGGCCAGAAGGAAGTGTGGAGATGACCTTCAGCTTTGATTCGGGGTCGAAGGCTCCAGGACATTGTTTAGGGAGGGGCTGACTAAAAGAAAAATCTTGGGTGAAAAACAGTTGAGTTTGAATGGACTACAGGAACAGTACCCTCATATTCTCGACAACATAAAATGAGAAAATGGGAGTATTTCACTAGGGATCCTAAAGAGTATAACGAGTCAATGGTTTGGGAATTCTATGCATCCTATGGAGCTTCAAGAACGGGGTACCACAGATGCAACAGAATATTTACTGGCATCGTACAGGTTTGGGGAAAGAGTGTGTTCTGCAACAGTGAGCATATTAATGAAATCTACTTCCCCGATTGGCAATCAGGCACAGCCGAGTACGATGCCAAGTACTCCAACAGAGAAAATGAACGTGGGTGGATAGCGTCCATTATTGCAAAGGGGACTCCTGCTTGGATAAACCCTGGAAATAAGATCTATAAAGAGGACCTTACAAGGGAGGGAAAATTTTGGCTGAGCTTTGTCACCTCCCATTTAATACCGTCCAGAAACGAAATAGATATAAGCATTGAGAAAGCACTTCTCATTGCGTGCATTATGGCCGGTATAAAAATTGATGTGGGGAATCTCATCTTCCAGGAGATTGGTATCCGGGCGACGCAGCGTGCCATATCACTTCCATTTCTGAGTTTGATCATAGCCCTTTGCCAAGCTGTGAACGTGCCTTTCTTTCCACAAGCTGACAAACTCGGAAAGTCATCGAGGGATATTGATATCACTCGTATCAGTGATTCTGCTGCCCCAATAGAGACCCCACTTCAGGACCTTGACTCCCAAACTCTCCTATCTCCCCAAGATCCAGAAGCCTCCACTGCTGCTGTCGAGCCTGCATCCCCGTCCCCCACGGGTCAACCTTCTTCGACAATGCCAGCCCTTTCAAGACTTGGTCTTATTGCACAACATTCCAATGCCAAAGTGGACCAACTCTTGAAAACCTTGCCACACCTGATCAAACAAGCCCTGACTCCAATTTAAACGTCAGTGACCGCTCTCCAACAACAACAAACATTGTTTGGGGATCGTTTGCACAAACTTGAGTCCAGGGTTGAACAAATAGAGAGAGGTGAGGTTAGGGGTTTACCTCAGCTGAGGGAGGACGTGAAATCTATGAAGACCGAACTCCAGAAAATGCAAAATTTGGAGTTCGACCTAGTATCTCTCCTCCCCAAAGAGGGTGACCAAGGTGCAGACATTGCTGCACTAGACCTGGGTTTGGACTTCACTGCTCTAATGGTAGACATTGCACCTCCGTCTGCCAGAGTGTCTCAATCTCCAGCTTCTCCGGTACCGGTTGATGTTACTGATGACGAGATATCGGGATATTCATCAGAGTTAGAAGGGGAAGAGACAGAGGATACCAGTTCATGGTTCGACGAGGGTGATGACCCTCAGGTGAAGGGCAAAGAGATTGTTGCTCCAACAGTGGAGGAAGAGGAGCATGCAAACATTAAGCGGGCCATACAGCACTCGTTAGCGGATGTGGCTGCCTTTGCTGATCCATCGGCCACTCAGCCACTAGTGGGCGAAGCTAGCAGCTCAGTAGCCCCAACACCAGCTCCCGTTCAGTCCCATAGCCCTCCTTCAGCTTCAAAGGATCCACAGGCTACTGATTCCCTTAGCGCGAATGCGCCCCAGGGATCCCCTTGAACTCTCACTTCTTTTCTTATGCACTGGGGACAATGCATTATTTTGGTTGGGGGTGGTAGCCTTATCAGTATATTTGATCTGTTTTCTTGTATGTTTTGCGACATTAGTAACTGTAAAATATGTATTAATGTTTAATGATTTCTGTATATATGTTGTTGTAGTTAAATAGATAGTAAAGTTAAGTTTGCCAATAAAGTCCCCTTGTGTTTTTTTTGCCGGATTCTTTTTCAAGGGTGTAATAGTAGAACCAGGACAGTAAAATGAGACAGGTTGACCGGGATGGTGTAGTTGTTTAGTATCAAGCATGTGCATCTGTGTGTAGATTATACCCTTTTTAACAGACCAACTTTGTGAACTTGAGGCTCACTCTGTAACTCTAGGTCTACCTAGAGTCATGTATTTATATATGAGGAAAGCCTCAATTGGCCAAATGTTAACTTTAAAGCTGTAAACTATGTTACCGAACAGTTTGTGTGCCATGTGTGTGAGCTCTTTGTTTATATAGTTCTTGTGTTTGCTTTTGCCATCTAGAACTTGCCCGGTTGGTTTTTCGACGTTTATTATAATTACACTGAGTTGGAGAGAGGATCTTAGGCATTCTTTATTTTATTTATGAAACCTCTTTAGCCTTTTTAGCCTACCTGTGCATAAATAATATCACTAGTACCCTATTTGAGCCTTTTAGCCTTTTCCTTGGCCTCCTCATTACAAACCTTTCCCGTTCGTAAAACAATTATCTCTTTTGAACCCGTTCCTCCTTGAACATTGAGAATGAGGCTAAAAGCCTAAGTTGGGGGTGTGGGTCAAAATGGAAATGGATAAGGTTATGCAGTGAGGGTGAGAGCTTATACCTCAAAGTGCTAATGTGAATTTATGAAAGCTCCAGAGAAAAAAAAAGAGAAAAAAAAAGAGAAAAGAAAAAAGACAATAAGTTATATATATGTGTTTACAATAATTGAGCTCTGAAGGAAATTAGAGAGGTATTTAAGGTGGGTCCACATTGTGAACTAAACGCCATTGAGGCTATGGGGTGTGAAAAGAAGCAAAGTGTAAAAAGCAAGAAAAATGTAATTAGTGTTCAAGGAGGATGTAGTCACTCATATCTAAATATTTATCCTACCCTTCCTACCCTTCCTTAAACCTATATTACAAGCTTAAAAAGTCCTTATGTGATCTCCAACCGAGTGTTCTTAGAAGTAGGTGACGAATTAAAATAAGGGAAATCCTATGGTATGGTATGTGGTGACACTTGAAATTTTGCTGTGAGAGTGAGTGTATTTTCACTTTAGTCCCTTTGTATTGTTATGATAAATATTGTGAGTTTGGGACTTTCTTTCTAGTGAGGGCACCTGAACTGCGAGGTTGATAGAAAATTGAGTTTTGAGTAAAGCATAAGTGCAATTAGCTGAAGGTAGCCTTTAGTTACTTTGTTGAGGCTCAAAGTTCACAAGCTGATTGATTTTCCTTGAATATACTAATGATTCAGGGAGGGTAAAGCATTCAAAGAGGTATGCTTGTAATACTAACAGCAAACACTGTCCATAGTCATTATTGTTTCATGTTTGGTAAGTAGAGTCTAGAATAGGATAGTATCGTTTTAGTTACTTGAGGACAAGCAAGAGTTTAAGTTGGGGGTGTTGATGTGCCGGGGAATTTAGGCACATTTTGATACTACTTGCTTAGATTTTAACTTGTTTTACATGCAAATTCCATCGATACTTATGTAATTTTAGTGTATTTGCAGTACATCAAGTGGAAGGACCTAAAAGCACGGAAAAGTGCTCAAAAAGCCAACTGAAGACGAGAAAAGCATTAAACAGCATCACAGAGGTGAATATGCGATCGCAAACATCACATGCGAACCACATATTTCACAATCAAATCGCAAACGAGGACAGAACTCTGGGTACTTTTTCATGTTAAGAATGCGGTCGCTATGCGACCGCATAACTAAAATGCGGACCGCAAACTCGCACTTGGGAATCACAGATGCAAGCAGAGTTTTGGGTGAAAATCAGGGTAGAGAATGCGATCGCATAATCGATATGCGCACCGCAAACCCAACCGCAAATCAAGTATGTAGTTTACAGGTTGGTGGATTTGCGATGCAGAAGGTGTCCGCATTTCTTCAATGCGGACCGTGAATCCAGAATGTGATGAAGGAAAAATCCTTGGGTTAAATATGCGACGTGTGTAGAAGATTTGCAGACCACATTTCTGTTTTGCGATAGAAATGCGGTCCGCATTATTGACATCAGGGGCAAATTAGTCCGAACTTCGCCTAGGGTTTTGGGCCTTTATAAATAGGTTTAATAGGGTTTTGTGGGGACTATCTTGTCAGAATTGAGAGCACAAAGTACGAGGCTTAAACTATTTTGAATTCTTGGAAGCTTTTTTGGATCAATTACCTTCTACTTTGTAAAATTATGACAATTACTATTCTTTCATATTCAGTTTTTAGCATGAGTAACTAGTTCCAAACGCTAAGGTTGTGAACCCTAGATGGGTATGATGTTATTGGGATTTTGATACTGAATATTGTTTCAACGGATGATTGATATTTATTTACTTCTTATTCTTCAAACAATTGTTAGTGGTTGCAAACATTAACAAACGCCATTTAATTCTATCTTTGTTTGGGAAAGTGGGGTAGAATTTGGTAGAAGTAAATAACAAAGACTCAAGGCTTTAAACCTTGTTTAATAAAATCGCTTAGGAATAAGTAGGTTTTAATTTCGCATTAATTGATTGTTCTTAATCACAACTCTTTTGTATTTGGGAAAATCATAAAGAGGACATATTATCCAACTATTGGAAAATATTAGGTAGTAAATTAGGCATCAATTGCATATCAAGAGAGTCTTCCGTTGGAAATATATAATATTAATATCAATAGCATTATACTACATTAAGGGGGACACAACCTTGGTTTCTTTAAATCATATTATTTACATTCATAATACTACAATTAGTCTTCATTTAACCTTAAATTAAATACATCTTTCGGTTACAATTACTAGATAGAATTACGACTTAGTTGTGTATTACACTAATTAAGTAAACGTTTCACACCTATTCCCTGTGGGATTCGACCCTAACCTTGTTGTGTTATTATATTTGACACCGACCGCTTACGCTGTCTATTAAGGTGTAGTTTGAGCGTATCAATGCCACGAGGTGTCTTGACTGATATGAGGCCGAGGGCCTTGATTTGATGCCACGAGGTGGCTTGATCTTGCGTTTGGGCCGTACGGGGCCCCTCCCGGAGTCTGTACACCCCCAGTGAGCGCGGGTACCCATTGTGATGTGAGATATAGCCCGAGGGGATGATATTGTACTAGGTGATAGCCCGAGGGGCTGATACTGTTCCATGTGATAGCCAGAGGGGCTGGTATTGTTCTGAGATTTGAGCCCGCGGGGCTGGTACTGTTCTGCGATATTGCCCGGGGGGCGGAATTGTTGATTTACTGTTTTCAAATGATGTTTTATTGCTTCCTTATAGAATTCCTTGTGCTTTACGTGTTTTCTTACTTTCAGTCATTATTTATATTTATTACTCACTGAGTTAGAGTACTCACATTACTTCCTGTACCATGTGTGCAGATTCAGGCGTTGTTGGTTCAGCTCCGGAGTGCCGACTCCTCCCGTCCAGGGTGTGATTCAGAGACTACGAGGTAGCTGTTGGCGTCCTTAGCCTCGTATCTCCTTTATCTTATCGTTTCCATGTTTTTCAAACAGTTGTGCCAGATATTTTATTTTGTAGACTTGTATCAGGATCAATTATTGCTCATGACTTGTGACACCCCGATTTGGGCTGTATCGGGATGGTTTCTATTATGGTTAGCTATATTTCCGTGAATTATTGCTATTAAATCATGCTTATATTATTTTCATGCTAATTAACTTCTTAAAATGAGATTTTGGTTAAATTGGCTGGCCTTGTCTTCACGAGAGGCGCCATCACGTCCGGGTTCGGGGTTAGGGTCGTGACATCATGAGTTTTAGATGGCATGAACGATTTCAGATGTTTATGAGAATGCTGTAACTATTTGGTATCGCTTGGGAAAGGTGTGAATTTTAGAAGGCGCCTTGTGTTTTGACCTACGGATGCTTGACTAATGTTACGCTGATCGCCTGGTTTTGAGCTGTTGAGGTTCAGGCTTTACTATGTGGCATAGAAGATGTAGGTGGATATATTCTGTAAGATGATGGTATACGAGTGAGTATCGGTAATTTGAGTAGTGGAGTTGGGATCGGATATGGAGATTTCAGTATTCATGAGGTTTAGAGACTAAATGTTCTCGTGGGCAGATTGTTCCTTAATTGTGAACTGTAAAGATATGTTAAATAAATTGGATAGCTGATGCTATGTGTTATGGATAGGTTGATATGGGCTTTTGGGAGGTTATTTATCTCTTTGGGGATGATCAAAATTGGTTTGGAGGCTATTTGTAGGCCTAATGAGAATGAGTATTCTATATCAGATCGGATTTGCTTATGTGTTTCTCCCTTATACTATGACGGGTTGTGAGGTTATATGATTATTCACACGCACGTTGTGATCCTATTTAGGTCTAATGGCGATATGGGCGAGATGGCCCTCGCGATGTTGATTTGCTTAGTGCAACATAATTGTGCTTGCCTTTTTTCGTATTGTATTATGCCTGCTCACCTCCCTACAATTATACTTATGCACTCTATCATGTTTGACATTGACACACATGTGCTTAGTGAGCATGCACATTATGGATCGATGGGTATCCCTACATGGATTGATATGTTTTGGATCGGGTTGCGCTCCACAACGGAGTTATGTGGGATACCCTTCCTTGTATTTATTTCGTGCGTTTTGTTTTTCCTTTGTGAGATGAGTTCAAGAAATTATGCATTTATTGTTATATTAGTTGTACTTGTTGGATAATCCTTGTACCATGTTTTCTTTCCATTTTTGGACATATTTGAGTTATTTCTTTCCATGTGACTTTTGATGTGCCTTGTCGGTTGGGCTGTTAGTATAGGGCGAGATGAGATTTTTTGACTTGGATTTGCACTATCATATTGGGGTAAGGAATATTTGGAAGAATAATATTATATTTTCACTCAGAATTTGTCAATGGTCCTTGTCGGACGAGAGAACTCTACGACTTATTGATTAGGTGAGTGGTTATGAGTTTCTACATGTTTCTTTTATCATTGGCAGAGTATGAAGGTTTGGAGCAAGGTTTTATTTGATATGAGGTATATTACCGATAGTCGATTTGGTAACAGGCAACTATTATGGTCATAGATATTACTATGGGCATATGAGCGTTGGGCTACATTGTGTGGTTATATCTTGTGAATATCTTTATGATTTGTTGCGGCTGGTTGATATTGCTACAATGTGTGTATGTGAGAATCAGATCGTAAAAGGAGACATGGATGTTGAAATTTGGTTTTAACGCTTATCGGTTAAGGTTAAAGGAAGAATCTTCAGTCAACATTGTGTCGATGGGATTTTATGGATTAAGGTGATGTGGGATCACCCATGAGTATGTGTATGGTGGGTTTATATAGTGGATTGATGGCTTTGAAACAACTCTTGGAACGTTCAAGGAAGAACGTATGTTTAGTGGGGGAGAATGTACGACCCGATCGGTCGTTTTGAGCTCTAGTTTCTGTTCGGTAGTTTGAGACTTTGAGTAGCTTCATATGATATATTATGACTTGCGTGTATGGTCGATTTTAATTTTCGAGTGGTTCGGGATTGATTTGGAAGATGATTCTCGATTTGGAAGCTTTAAGTTGGAAGAGTTGATCAAGGTTTGACTTTTGGGCAAACGAACTCGAAATCAAGTTTCTATGGTTCCCATAGGTTCTTATGATGATTTTGGACTTGTCGTATATTCAGATTCGGTTTTGGAGGTTCCTAGAAGGATTCGACACTATTTGTCGAAAGTTGGCAATTTGAAGAACTTAAGAGTTCATAAGTTTGACCAAGAGTTGACCTTGATGTTATTAGACACCAATTGGCGTTCTGAGACTTTGGATAGGTCTATATAGTTGAATAAAACTTGTGTGCAAAATTTGGAAGTAATGTGTTTAAGTGTGATTCAGATACTTTTGAAAGAATGAAGATTTAACAACATAAGAAAAATTCTATTCGGTTTGAGCCTCGATTCTTTGTTGTGATATTCCCGCGAGTGTTTTGAGCCTTAGGATACATTTGGATAATGTATTTGTACTTGTTGGTATGATTGGATGGAGTCCCGAGGGGCTCAGGTGCATTTTTGATCATTGGTTGAGAAACTAGTTAAATCAAGGATTTAGAGTTTACGATTACCCTTTTTCAGTATTTTGAGTTCGCGAGCATGTTCGTAGCGTGTTTTATGATTGAAATTCATATATGGTTTGTGTCCGGGAAGTTCTGAATGAGTTTTGGGTCCTAACGAAGATTCTTTTGTTTATGATTTTCTAGTGTAAAATAATTACAAAAATGTCACTTTTGTCCCTTAAATTTTCAGACTTGAAACTTCAAAATATCACATCTCCCTCATTTTAAGGCCAAATTTTTTGATTCAAAAGTCTATCGTGGGTGTAATTTCACAAGATAATGTCAGACTTATCAAATATGAGTTTCGAGATCATCTATAATCTCATTCGAGCGATAACAACTGCTGCATTTGTTTTACTCATTCCAAAATTTAGTCACTTTTTCTCACAAGGTTTTGGAGTTCCCATTTGTGCGATTTTGGAGGCGATTTTTACCACATGGATTGGGGTATGTGTTTTTATATACAGGTAAAACCGGGGCTATTAAGCACCCCGACTTCCCGTTGGGGCAAACGAAGCAAGGACATAACTAAAAGGAATTGGAATCGAAGCTAGGAACCTCCCGTACCAAGCCGAACAAAGCCCCCTTGAGCCATCGACACCACGCCCCCCCAGATCCGGTTCAAGCTCAAAGACCTCGGAAAGCATTACCAAATATCCGCACAAGATTAACAAAGGGCCGTGATATCCGTGCCCAACCGGATATCTCAGCGTAGATCTCGGCCCGTATAGACAACAGATTAGTGATTAACAAAAAAGAAGATTTTTACCTTTTTTAGAGTTATACTAGGGAAGAAACTCTCCTACTATATAAATGGAGTGATTTTTATTCATGAGACACACCGTAACACGTATATCAAGGCAATATAAACTTGTTTTCTCTGCTTCTAAGTTATCTCAAAGTTCTTGTTCTTGCTCATAGCTTTTCATATATATTTTGGCTCCGAATCCAAGACAAACTAATAGTTAAACTCACAACCGAGCCCAGACCCAATACTACAACTAATTTGGCTATTTATTTTATCTTTAATCTTCTTATCTGACGTTATTGATCACTTATATTGAGTTAATCTACATATCCTTAAAACCGCGTATAAAGGCAATTGTTATCCGTTTTTAGGATAAATAGTTTGGCGCCCACCGTGGGGCTAAAGATAATAGTGTAATATTATAAAAATTTCCATAACAAACATTATATTTTATGCTTGTTATTTAAGTTTCAAATTTCTGGTTATCTTCAAAAATGTCAAACTCTCAATCTGCTCACTTGAGCGTTGATGCTGAGTCTGGCCATCACGGCGAAGACAACAATATGGTACCTAAAAATTAGGTACCCCCTGCTAATCCCAATAAAGTCCCAGCTATAGATCTAATCAGCGCCAATTCACAGGTTGCTATCGACGCCCACCTGCCAACTAACCCCGAGAACAGGATTCGCAGAGGCCCACAAGAAACGTTTCGAGAAACACTCGAAGGCGGAGGTGATGGGATAAACCTGCGGTTAATCTTCGAAATGTTGCAGACTCAACAGGTGGCAATAGCACATCTACAAAATCAAGGCCACACTCCTGGTAGGGTCGAGCCCGAACGGTCTCGAAGGAGTACTCGAAGAAGTGAGTAAAGCACCAGATGGCGAATGAAGCTAAATCCAGGACCAATCCCGAAATAATGAAAATGCTTGAGGAACTGACAAAGCGGGTGGAATTAGGGGAGAAGAAAATTGAGGCCAATAGCAAAAAAAGTGGAGACCTATAACTCTAGGGTCAATCAAATCCTAGGAGCTCCCCTGATATTGAAAGTCCTGGACTCCAAGAAATTTGTCCAAAAGCCTTTTCCTCCGAGTGTAGCACCGAAGCCAATCCTGAAGAAGTTTTGTATGCCCGATATTTTGAAATATAATGGAACCACAGATCCAAATGATCACGTGACCTCTTACACGTGTGCCATCAAAGGGAATGACTTGGAAGATGACGAAATCGATTTGGACTTGCTAAAGAAGTTCGGAGAAACTCTGTCAAAAGGAGCAATGATATGATATCACAACTTATCCCCAAATTCTATTGATTCATTTGCTATGCTTGCATATGCTTTTGTGAAAGAACATGGCGGGGCCATCTAGGTCCTGACCAGAAAATCAGATCTTTTCTTGGTAAAGCAAAGAGACAACGAAAGTTCGTATCAAGGTTTCAAATGGAACAGATGAA
The DNA here is from genome assembly GCA_002018475.1 of Nicotiana obtusifolia. Classification (NCBI taxonomy): domain Eukaryota; kingdom Viridiplantae; phylum Streptophyta; class Magnoliopsida; order Solanales; family Solanaceae; genus Nicotiana; species Nicotiana obtusifolia. Next base: position 28,376 of record MCJB01041598.1, on the reverse strand, counting down.
CTTGCCTCCAGTTGCAGATGATTGGGCCTTTCGGGTATTCACTCAAGGACTTACCCCTCGAAGCTCCCTGTCTTCACAGTAGTTAAAACAAAATTTGGTAGAGTACCCGGCTGTAACTTGGACCGACGTTCATAACAGGTACCAGTCAAAAATCAGGGTCGAGGAAGATCAGCTCGGGGCCCCCTCCGGGTTTGTTTATCCCATTAAATCTAATAACAAGTCTAAGAGAGTTGTTGATCATGAACCAAGATCGAATAAACAGTGGTATCAACCGTATAGCGGAGATCGAAGGGGTAATGGATCTAGGCATAACCCTACAAGAAACGAGAAGAGGAACGATCAAGGCCACAATAGCCGTGGACTCATATGCAAAGATGATTTCAATAGGCCACTCGGGGCAAAGGAGGCACCAACGTTATCGGAATATAACTTCTATGTCGATGCTGCCAACATTGTAGCAGCAAGGATACCAAGTGGCCTCGACCATTATAGTCCAACCCTACCCAAAGAGACCCTAACTTGATGTGTAAGATCATGGAACTCATGGCCATACAACCGAGGACAACCGACAGTTAAGAGATGAAGTGGCCCGGTTATTCAATAACGGGCATCTCTATGAATTTCAAAGTGATTGAGCCAAAATTTACCTCAGGAACAGGGACTCCAACAAACAAACCGAACATGAAGAATCTCAGCACGTCATCAACATGATCATTGGAGGAGTCAATGTCCCCCATGGACAAATGCTAAAGCGCACTAAAGTGTCCATCACAAGGGAAAAACGAGCCCAAGATTATATCCCGGAGGGAACCATTTCATTCAACGAGGAGGATGCCAAAGGCATCGTACAACCGCATAATGATGCACTGGTAATATCTGCACATATAAATAAATCTTGAGTTAGGCGTGTGTTGATTGATCCAAGTAGCACGACCAACATCATCAGATCGAGGGTCGTAGAGCCGTTGGGTCTACAAGATCAAATAGTGCCAGCAGTCCGGGTGGTTAACGGATTTAACATGGCATGCGAAACTACTCAAAGGGAGATAACCCTACCGGTGCACACCGTCGGAACCATTCAGGAAACAAAATTCTATGTGATTGAAGGGGATATGAGGTATAATGCTCTCTTCGGAAGACTATGGGTTCACAACATGAGGGCAATACCTTTGACCTTGCACAAGGCAAGTTCCCTACACCGGGAGGGATCAAGATAGTGTACGGAACATAACCGGCCGCAAAGGAAATGTTCGCAATAGATGAAGTACTCCTAGTACCATCTGTTTCGACATTAAAGAGCGTAGAGCCGGCCAGAAAGGCCGAAGTTAAATAGCAATCACCGATGCCGGTCACGGTCGGACTAGAGGGACGAGGAGTCATTGAGAAAGATGATAACGGAGTTCCTAGATCGTTCATATCTCCTGATGATACCGATGCCACCAAATCTACTGTCGAAGAGCTGGAACAAGTCATATTAACTGAACACCTACTGGATCAAAAGATATACCTGGGCATAGGGTTGATCCTCGACCTCAGGAAAGAACTCAGTAGTTTCCTTAAAACTGACATATCATGTTTTGCCTGGTCCGATCTTGATATGATAGGGATCCCCCCAGAGATAACCGTTCATAAGCTATGTTTGGATCTGAAGTTCCACCCGGTTAAACAGAGGAGGAAGCCTCAGTCCGAAGTCAAGCATGCATTCATCAAAGATGAGGTATCTAAACTCCTTAAAATAGGTCCTTTCGGGAAGTTAAATATCGGACTGGTTAGGTAACATAGTGATAGTGCCTAAAAAGGGAAATAAATTAAGAATGTGCGTAGATTACAACAACTTGAACAAGGCATGCTCTAAGGACTCTTTTCCTTTGCCTAACATCGATTGCATGATCGATGCAACGACCGATCATGAGATACTCAGCTTTCTCGATGCCTATTTTAGGTACAACCAAATCCGGATGGACCCGGACGATCAAGAAAAAACTTCATTTTCACAAAATTCGGCACCTATTGTTATAATGTAATGATGTTCAAACTAAAGAATGCTGGTGCCACTCACCAACGCCTAGTAAACTGGATGCTCAAAGAACAGATAGGAAAATCGATGAAGTTTATATTGACCACATGTTAGTTAAGTCCCTGCAAGCAGAGGACCATTTGAAACATTTGCAAGAAACCTTTGACATATTGAAGAGATACAATATGAAGCCGAACCCCAAAAAATATGCATTCGGAGTCGAATACGGAAAATTCCTAGGGTTCGTGGTGTCCAACCATGGGATCGAGATCAATCCCGATAAAATCAATTCTATAGAAGACATCACTGTGGTGGATAGTATCAAGGCTGTTCAAACGCTAACCGGGTGAATCGCCACCCTGGGCCGGTTCATATCGAGGTCCTAAGACAAAGGCCATCGGTTCTTCTCACTATTGAAGAAGAATAATAACTTTTCTCGGACTCTAGAGTGCCAACAAGCTTTGGAAGAACTCAAACGGTACCTTTCGAGTCCACCCCTGCTCCATACTCTAAAGGCGGATGAGTAGCTGTACCTTTACTTGGCGGTATCCGAGGTGACGGTAAGTGGAGTCTTATTCCAAGAAGAGGAAGGTACACAATTTCCTATTTACTATGTTAGTAGAACTCTAGGCGAGGCCAAAACAAGATATCCGCACCTGGAAAAATTGGCGCTCGCTTTGAAGCGCCTCCAGAAAGTTGCAACCATACTTTCAATGCCACCCCATATGTGTCGTAACCTCTTCCACACTTAGGAACATCATGCACAAACCTGAGCTCTCGGGCTGGTTGGCCAAATGGGCAGTCCAGATTAGAGAGTACGATATCGAGTATCGACCCCGAACCGCTATCAAATCAAAAATTTTGGCAGGCTTTGTGGCTGATTTTATGCCAGCCTTAATACTCGAAGTTGAAAGGGAATTATTATTAACTCGGGGTCTGCCTCGGGAATTTGGACCCTTTTTTACGGACGGTGCCTCGAACGCAAAGGGGTCCGGGCTCGGCATCGTGCTGAAGCCACCCACGGGTAACATAGTTAGGCGATCTATTAGAACTGTGAAATTGACTAACAACGAGGTCGAGTATGAGGCCATGATTGCAGGTCTCGAATTGGCTAAAAGCCTTGGGGCTGAGGTGGTCGAAGCTAAGTACGATTCCCTCCTTATGGTAAATAAAGTCAATGGGACGTTCTAAGTAAAAGAGGAATGAATGTGAAGGTATTTAGACAAGTTGCAGGTAAGGCTACATCAATTCAAGGAATGGACCCTACAGCATGTGCCCCGTGATAAAAATAGCGAGGCTGATGCTCTGGCTAACTTGGGATCATCGGTCGATGATGATTAATTCAGTTCGGGAACAGTCGTACAACTCATAAAAATCGGTAGTAGAAAAAGGCCATGCCGAAATAAATTCAACAAGTTTAACCTGGGATTGGAGGAAGAAACACATAGATTATTTGAAGATCGGGAAGCTGCCCTCGGATCCTAAAGAATAGAGAGCTCTGTGCACGAAGGCAGCCAAGTTTAGCTTGTCCGAAGGGATTCTATTCAGAAGGACATTCGACGGCCCGCTCGTCATATGCTTAGGGCCGGGGGATACCGAATATGCTTCAAGAGAAGTTCACGAAGTCACTTGCGGAAACCATCTAGGGGCGAAATCTTTGGTTCGAAAATTAATCAAGTCCGACTATTATTGGATTGAAATGGAGAAAGATGCAAAGGTCTTTGTATGATGATGCGACACCTGCCAAAGATATGCACCAATGATCCACCAACTGGGAGAACTGCTTCATTTTGTCTTGTCCCTATGGCCGTTCATGAAATGGGAAATGGACATCGTCGGTCCACTGCCGATGGCACCCGGTAAGGCTCACTTCATATTATTTATGACCAATTACTTTTCTAAACAGGTCGAAGCCCAAGCGTTCGAGAAAGTCCGGGAAAAGGAAGTCATTGACTTCATTTGGGATCATATAATATGCTGATTGGGGATACTGGTCGAGATCGTGTGTGATAATGGGAAGCAATTCATCGGCAACAAGGTAAATAATTTTTTCGAAGATCATAATATTAGAAAGATCTTATCAACACCCAATCACCCTAGTGGGAACAGACAAGCAGAATCTACAAACAAGATCATACTCCAAATCTTGAAAAAAAAGGTTGACTGATGCCAAAGGGAAATGGAAGGAAATTGTGCCCAAAATCTTATGGGCATACCGTACAAATTTGAAGTCTAGTATAGCGGCCACCTCGTTTTCATTAGTCTATGGTGCCGAAGAATTAATACCGGTAAATGTGGGAGAACTGAGCCTAAAGTTCTGATATGCGACTGAGGAATCGAACTGTAAGGCCATGAGCACGATCCTGGAATTATTGGATGAAAGGTGCAAGGCCACCCTAGTCTAGTTGGCCACAACGAAACAGCGGATAGAAAGATATTACAACCGAAGAGCCAACCTCCAAAACTTCAAGATCGGGGACTTGGTGTTACGAAATGTAACACTGCATACCCGAAACCCGAATAAGGGGAAGCTGGGACCGAATTGGGAAGGACCACATCGAGTTGCCGGAATTACTGGCAAAGGCTCGTACAAACTCGAAGTAGGAAACAGTGCACAACTACCAAACAATTGGAACGTGATGCACTTAAAGCAGTACTACTGCTAAGGTACAATATCATATACGTTTTTATAATATTACGAATGGGACTAACACTTGCAGGCAACGACCAAGGGAGATGTGACTATTAGGTCTCAAAGCACGCATTGCACTCTCTTTTCCTTGAACCGATTTTGTCCCTAATGGGTCTTTCGGCAAGGTTTTTAATGAGGCAACATTAAATCGTGCTAACTTAGATTTGAAGGCTGGTCTTAAATCGGAGTCAATGGGCACATCAACTTTAGCTGAGCCCCCTTAAGTCGACCTCGAATACAGGGGGCCATCACCCTCGGGTTAAGGTTGTTAGCAAGGAAAGAAGGAAACTTTATAGTTGAATAGCTTAGGAGGTGGTTAGGATTTATTGTAAGGGCCAAACGGTCAAGTGAATCGTGACCACATAGGCCACCTTAGCCATGATACAAGATTTTACACGCTTTCGATGATGTACTTTGCACAGAGAAATGAAAGGAAGTTTCCACCTTGCTATTACACATTTTTGCCTCTTAAAACATAGATCCTAACCCTATTCGGGGACTATGGAGCCCAACGGTTACCCCTATTCAGTGACTATCGAGCCCAAGGGCTACCCCTACTCGGGGACTGTCATTCGAACAAATTTTGGGCAACTCGGGCTACCAAATCGCGGAGGCACAAAACCTATTAGGTAGTGCCCAAACACAAAAGGCTGTGGCCACCCTAAAAAATGCTCAGAGATGTCCGAAGCTCGTAATCAGAACATAAGGCCTTCATAAAAATTTAAAACCTGCTAAAAGGTTACCCTCGGCAAAGCATCATATAAAAATCACTTAAGCATCTTGGGAAAACTTCCGGTCACTCCGAGTTTTAAAGCCTCGAGCAAATAAAGTTGCATCGAAGTCAGGCTCTGTTCGGACCTCCAAAAAATGAATGACTTATTACTACATTTGATTCTATGCTAAGGTATTAGAAATATTTGCAAGAATAGAAATTATGAAAAGATGCTAAAAAAGTAGCGACTCGAAATTTCTAGAAAGGGAAATTTTATATATTCCGGAATGTATTTACAGCCTAAAAAAAGGGTCTCAAAATAAACAAAAAACATACACAAGACAAAAACTAAAAAAGTTTTAAGGCATTCATGCCTGATCTTCATTGGGGCCCAACTCGTCGTCAGAACCATCGGATCCCTCAGAACCCTCGGAGCCTTATGCGCCTTTAGGCTCGGAAAGTTTCTTTGTCTCGGCCTCAAGCTTTATTGCTTCCTCGATCTTGGCCGACAGGTTGAAGCCTCGGCATGAATCTCATCGAAGGTCTCCCTTCGAGACAGCCGCCTCATATGTTCGGCATTGGTCTTCAGGCGGGCCTTGGTTGCTTTGACATCGACCTTGTATTGGGCCACCATATCTTTGGCATCGGTGGAGGTTGTGTCCAACTTGTACTTGATTTCTTCTTATTCTCTACCGAGGGCGTCCCGCTCTGTTAGAGCCGAGCTTAATTATGCTCGGAGATCGTCATTCAGCTGGGACCGCTTGTCAGCTGTCGCACCCCGACCTCGGGGAGCGCGGCCAGCGCTCAACTGAAATACCCCGGACAAGCAAGCCTTTACAATACCTTCTACTCAAATCACCCATGAATAAAGAGAAGAATACATTTCATTGATAAGTCAGTAAGAATTCATGTGAACAACACAAGTCCTTTTTCCATTAGTCACGTCATTAAAACGTCTTTGAAACAGAACATAGTACAATCATAGTTAAAGTTGAACAGATGATACGATTACAATATTTTTAGTTTAACCTTCCCAAAAATAGATACAACCCACACTATGTTTACGGAGCCTCTAATAGGAACAAAAGAGTGCTACGATAGTGCCGGCAACAAGGTCCTAGCTGTACCTCAAAATGCTAAGTACAAAGGATAGAACATACAAGATCTCGAAATGAAGTGGGACTCACCAAATCAGCTGAGGAGAGGGTGTGCTACTATCACTGATCAATACCACCTGCTATAGAACCACCTGCATCCATTAAAGATGTAGCACCCCCGACAAAAAGGGAAGTTAGTACATATGGAATAGTACTAATATGTAAAACTAAACTGTAAGGTCCCATAAAATTTTACCTAAAACGCGAGGTTCTGTGGTGGCAAGGTAGGCTAATATGTTTGGTGATGGTAGGAATTCTTCAAGGCGAGCAAGCTCACCATGGTATGGACTTTTTGGGTTGAACAGTGCGCTAGGGAGTTAAAGAAAAATGTTGGCAGAAAAAGAGATTTTTGCAGCCCACTATGCGGTCGCAGAATCATTCTACGGGCCGCAGAGTGAAGTAGGAACTTGAGCAAATTTGTGGGCCATTATGCGGTGCATTATGCGGCTGCTAAATTAATTTGTGGGCCGCTGATTGCATTGCATGATCCACAAGAGGAATTTCGGGTGGAGATTCTATGGTCCGCTTTGCGACTGCAGAATCGATATGCGGACCGCAAAACAACCGCATACCCAGGTAGGCTGCGCAACTCCGGAGGGACATTTTGCAGACCGCAGAAGCATTATGCGGTCGCATATTGGGTTCCGGAGCTTTATTTTTATGGATTTTATAACTCGACCCCATTTCGTTATATAGACTCTATGGACCATTTCTTACGTAAGAACCTGACATTTTGAGAGTGAGAAAGTGATCTAGATAAGAACCTAACATTTTGAGAGTGAGAAAGTGATCTAGAGAGGGAGAGAGTTCCTCAACCAATTGTTCCTCAATTCTTACTCAAATCTTGGAAGATTAACAAGGAAAACACACTAGGTCTTCATCTTAGAGGTTGTTCCACAACAGGCGACCTTGATAGTTTATAGCGGTACACCCCTTTCCCAGCAGACTTGGTGAGCCCCACCTCATTTGGGGTCGTGTATCTTTTGTCCTTATGTATTATTTTTTGAGGTATAGCCGTGGCGTTGTTGCCGGCACTATCATTGTACCCTTTTGTATCTATTAGAGGCTCCGTAGACATTGTGTGGGAAGATTATGGATTGACTCACTAAATCAGCACATTTCTTACCTATTAAGACTACCGTCACAACAGAACAATATGCTCAATTATGCTCAAGGAAATAGTCAGGTTGCATGGCACCCCCGTTTCTATTATCACGGCTAATTTTTGGAAGAAATTTAGCAAGGTTTGGGTACTCATGTGAACCTTAGTACAACCTTCCATCCACAGACCAACGTGCAGGCAGAGCGGACTATTCAGACGCTTGAGGATATGTTGCGCCCTTATGTTCTTGACTTCAAAGGTAGCTGGGATGATCATTTTCCACTCATAGAATTTGCCTACAACAGTTACCATGCTAGTATTCAGATGGCACCATTCGAGGCTTTATTATGGTAGGAGATATAGATCTCCCATTGGGTGGTTTGAGATTGGGGAAGCAGAATTGATGGGACCAGACCTCGTGCTTCAAGCTATAGAGAAGGTTAAGGTCATTTAGGATCGGTTGAAAACTGCTCAGAGTCGTCAAAAGTCCTATTCGGACGTTCGTCGCATAGTTGGAGTTCAAAGAGGATGATTGGGTATTCTTGATGGTTTCCCCCATGAAGGGTATAATGCGGTTTGGTAAGAAAGAGAAATTTTGTTTGGCAGAAAAAGACATTTCTACGGCCCACTATGTGGTGACAAAATCACTCTGCGGGCCGCAGAATGAAGCAGGCACTTGAGAAAATTTGTGGGCCATTATGCGGTCCATTACGCGGCCGCAGAATTACTTTGCGAGCTGTAGATTGCATCCCAGGATTGACATGAGGAATTCTGGTAGTAGATTCTGCGGTCCGCTTTGCGACTGCAGAATCGATATGCGGACCGCAGAACAGCCGCATACTCAGGTAGGGCTTCCCAGTTCTGGAGGGACATTTCGCGGCCCCTTTCACGGACCGCAGATTGGGTTCCGGAGCTTCATTCTTTTGGTTTTGATAACCCGACCCCATTTCTTTATATAGACTCTATGGACAATTTCTTAAGTAAGAACCTAACATTTTGAGAGTGAGAAAGTGCTCTAGATAGGGAGAGCGTTCCTCAACTAATTGTTCCTCAATTCTTACTCAAATCTTAGAAGATTAACAAGGAAAACACACTAGGTCTTCTTCCTAGAGGTGGTTCCACAGCAGGCGGCTTTGATCGTTGATAGAGGTATACCCTCTTCCCAGCTGACTTGGTGAGCCCCACCTCATTCGGGGTCATATATCTTTTGTCCTTATGTATCATGTTTTGAGGTATAGCCGGGGCCATGTTGCCGCACTATCATTGTACCCTTTTATATCTATTAGAGGCTCCGTAGACATTGTATGGGTGGTATGTCAGTGTTTGAAAAGTCAAACTAGTAATTTTGGCAACTGAATCACACGTTCCACATCAAACTATGAAAGTGTATGTATTTTGAAACTTATAGATGATGAAACTGCTGGTAATGAGTTGGTGTGTTGTTCACGTGAATCTCCTCACTGTCTAATTAATGAAATAGTTCTTCTCTTAATTCATGAGTGAGTTGGGGTAGAAGGTATTGTACAGGCTTGCTCGGCCGGTTTATCTCGGTTGAGCGTCAGTCGCACTCCCCGAGGTCGGGGCATGACAAACTTGGTATTAGAGCCTAAGGTTTTAAAGTGTCCAAGGACGTCTCGGAGCCGTGTCTAGTACTGTCCTTCTTATTAGTGTGTTGTTGACCACATCCCTATTTAGGAGGTTACTTGGACATGGAGGAATAATACCCTTCTTTGATGTTCTTGATCGTGCGATAAAACTGATTGTAGGATTGTTCCTCCTTTAACTCGTGCATTGCTCTAATTTTCAATATATGATGCCTAGGAAGAAAGCAAGAACTGGACAAGGAGCTAATGCCCCCCATGAGTGGGTGGGAATATTTTCCCGACTACTACACTGCCTGATTCTACTACACCTAGTCAGACCGCACCAGTTCCTGCCACTACTGAGGGTGCAACAATCCATCCAGCTGATATTGCAGTTCCACCTCCATCCCCAACTTCCGGTCCCGGTGTATCCCAGGTCCAGAGATCAGATGTTGCCCCCACTTCTTCTAGTCAACCAGGAGATTCCATGAGTTCTAGGGTGAACTGATTTCTCCAGTTGGACCCTCCAGTGTTCACAGGTACTGATCCTGAGAGGACCCCCATGATTTTATTGACGAGATCCACAAGACCCTCCAAGTCATACGTGCTACTGAGATGGAGGGAGCAGAGTTGGCCTCCTACCACCTAAAAGGGGTGGCCTATTCTTGGTTTGAGATGTGGGAGGACTCCCTTGAGGAGGGGAGCCCTCCGGCAAGGTGGATTGAGTTTGCCGACGCTCTCATAGATCATTTCTTGCCTGTCGAGACTAAGGTTGCCTGTGTTGTTGAGTTTGAGAACCTAAAACAAGGTAGAAAGAGTGTGTGGGAGTACCATATGGAGTTCGCGCGCTTGTCCAAGTATGCTATTCACATGATGCCCTCTATGAGGCTAGAGTGCGCCGGTTTGCGTAGGGCCTTAGCCCCTTGGTTATCAATGAGGCTGCTACAGCTGCCTTGAATTCTAATATGAACTCTGGTAAGATGGTGGTATTTTCTCAAGCCACAGAGACTGGCAAGATAAAGAATAGAATGGAGCGAGAGAGCAGTAATAAGGCCCGGTCAGTCGGCAACTTCAATGGTACTACTGGTGGTAGTGGTGGTAGGACAACTTTTAAGAGAGGGTCATTAGGGCCGTCCCAGTATTTTGCTCAGTCTTCGGTCAGTGCACCGCCATCGAGGCCCAGTCAGTAGCAAGGAAACCATTTTAGGCCCAACCAGGGCAACAGGGGATCCTACTAGCAGGGTCGCTCTGGTGGGAGATTTCAGTAGCAGCAGAGGCCCCCATGCCCTAGGTGTGGGAAGATGCACTTGGGAATCTGTTACGTGGAGCTACCTATATGCTACAGGTGCGGATTGAGGGGTCACATTCAGAGGGATTACCGTTTGCCCCGGCAGGGTATGCGCAGGGGTACAACACAGCCAGCCAGTTCTGCAGCTACTATGTCCGCAGCACCTCCTCTAGCCCGAGGCACTCCAGCACCCGCAGGGTGGTGCAACTAGGGATGGTAAGCAGATTTCAGGAGGACCCAGCCATTTCTATGCTGTGAGTGATCGCTAGAGTGCAGAGGCTTCTCCAAATGTAGTCATAGGTATGTTGACTGTCCAATCTCATAATGAGTATACTCTTATTGATCCTAGTTCCACTTTGTCCTATGTCACCCTTTATGTTGCTATGGAATTAAGGATAGAACCGGAACAGCTTCATGAGCCGTTCTCTGTATCTACTCCGGTTGGTGAGTCTATTGTGGCTGTACAGGTTTATAGGGATTGTGTTGTCACGGTGCGTGGTCGGGACACCATGGCCGATCTCATTGAATTGGGGATGGTTGATTTTGATGTGATAATAGGGATGGACTGACTCTATTCGTGTTTTTCCAAGCTTGATTGCCGAGCCAGAACTGTGGAGGTTCGAATTTCCAAATGAGCCAGTTGTTGAATGGAAGGGGGATAATGTGGTGCCGAAGGGTAGGTTTATTTCTCAGCTTAAGGCCACGAAGATGATTACCAAGGGAGTGTATCTACCATTTGGTCCTGGTTATAGACACCGATGCTGAGGCACCTACACTTGAGTCCGTGCCTGTTGTGAATAAACTATCGGGAGTCTTTTCGGATGAACTCCCTGGGATTCCACCAGACAGGGAGATTGATTTTGGGATTGATGTGATGCCAGACACACAACCTATATGTATTCCGCACTACAAAATGGCATCGGTAGAGGACTGAAGGGAACCCCTTGCATTCGAGTGTCTAGCAGATGCACTCGGCATAGAAGGACCCTGGGCTGACGGAGCACGAGCTGAACTTTGAGCTAGAAGGGAACTTTGAGCACGAGCTGGTGGTCGTCCACCTCATCCAGTAGCTCGCATCCTCACCATCTGTGAGAGAATAGGATAACAGAAGTTTAGTGCTCAGATCAACAAGCTCGCACGACAAGTATTTCAAGAATATGAAGTTTTTCCTAAAAGGTTTTGCAGCCTCTCAAGGATAAATACAGACGTCTCCGTACCGATCCGCGAGACTCTACTAAACCCGCTCATGACTCGTGAGACCAATGTAACCTAGGCTCTGATACCAACTTGTCACGACCCTAACCCCGAACCTGGTCGTGATGACGCCTCTCGTGAAGACAAGGACAACCAATTTAACCAAAATCTCATTTTAAGCAGTTAATTAACATAAAAAAAATATAAGCATGATTTAATAGCAATAATTCGCGAAAATATAGCTAATCATAATAGAAACCATCCTGACACAGCCCAAACCGGGGTGTCACAAGTCATGAACAACTATGGATCATGATACAAGTTACCTCGTAGTCTCTGAATCACCGCCTGGATGAGAGGAGTCGGCAGTCCGGAGCGGAACCAACAACGCCTGAATCTGCACACATGGTGCAGGGAGTAATGTGAGTACTCTGACCCATTGAGTAATAAATATAATAACGACTAAAAGTAAGAAAACACGTAAAGAACAAGGCATTCTATAACGAAGCAATAAAACATCATTTGAAAACAGTAAATTAGTGAGAAATCAAGTAAAATCTCCTTATCAACAAATCCGCCCCTTGGGAAATATCGCAGAACAGTATCAGCCCCTCGGGCTCAAATCTCAGAACAATACCAGTTCCTCGGGCTATCACATGGAACAGTATCAGCCCTTCGTGCTATTGCCTAGTACAATATCAGCCCCTCGGGCTATATCTCGCATCAAAATGGGTACCCGCGCTCACTGGGGGTGTACAGACTCCGGGAGGGGCCCCTTACAGCCCAAGCGCAAGATGAAGCCACCTCGTGGCATCAAATGTAGGCCCTCGGCCTCATATCAGTCAAGCCACCTCGTGGCGTATATAAAGTATCTCAGGCCCTCGACCTCATATCACTCAGTATATCCTCACATCTGGCCCTCGGCTGCACCCAGTCAGAAAATCATCACAAGCCCCTCGGGCATAGTAAAACAGTAGTTCTCAGCCCAAAAACATCATTAAAATATTATTTAAGTCTCAAAACTGAGTAAAAGTGGCTGAGTTGTAAAACAGTGGAAAACAGCATGATTGAGTTCAAGTAATAAGTCAAAATAGTGAGGAAACAGTGATAAAAATCCCCGAAGGGTTCAAATAATTGGCACGAAGCCCAAATATGGCAATCAACTCAAATCATGATGATAACAAATAAGTTTCAATCAAATACGCGGTAAAAATCATCAATCGGGACGGAACAAAGTCACAATCCCCAGTAATAAACGACCCCACGCTCATCATCGAGCGCGTGTCTCATCTCAATATAGCACTACGATGTACAATTTGAGGTTTCAAACCCTCAAAACATCATTTACGATCACTACTCACCTCGAACCAGCTAAATCCCTAGCGCGCGACGCCCTTGCTCCTCGAATTGGCCACCTCGCACGTCGAATCTATCAAAAATCAGAATGAATACATCACAATATGCTGAGCGGACAAAGCCCAAGCGAAAACAATCAAAAAATACCAAAAATTCTGAAATTAGCAAAACCCGAGCCCCAGGCCCACTTCTCGAAACTCAGAAATTTTCACATCAACGGGTTCATTATCTCCAATCGAGTTCGTACATATCAAAAGTTCCCAAATCCGACCCCAAATGGTTCTCCAAATACCCAATTAAATTTTCAAAATCCCAAGCCCTATTTCTTCCATTTTTAGCAAGACTTCAATGATTTTCTAGGTGGATTTCACAATATAAACGAGTTTTAGGTCCGAAATTCTTACCTCCAATCGATTCTCCTTGAATCCCTCGTTAATTTCCTTCAAGAACCTCCAAAAATGAGCAACTATGGGTGAAAATATACCCAAAATTGCAGACAAACCAAGGCTTAAAATCATTCTGCCCAAGCTTCATCGAGTTGTCCCTGCGCTATGCAGGTTGTACATCCTCTTACCATTTTCCCTTGTTGTACACCTTCTGTTAAAACGCTAATAACTCCTTGTGGAAATATCCAAATGATAAACGGTTTGAAGATTTAGAAACTAGACTTGAAGATATTTCATTTGATAGGTTGTACACTATATAACTCTTTATATATCCCGAGATATGAGCTTCTAAAGTGCATCAGAAAATTCTGTCAAAATTGCTCCACCAGCCAACTTTGATCAATCATAATTTTCTGTACAAATGTCCAAATGATAAATGGTTTATCTTTCTGGAAACTAGATTCAAAGAGCTATAACTTTCATGTTTTGATCATCTTGTAAGTCTTTATATATTACGAGCTATAAGCTTCCAAAGTCGGTCCTGTGCAGCAGAAATTTCTGCCATGCTCACTGCCTGAAAAACAACAGCAGTACCGAGCTTCGGTTAATCGATCGTGACTTTTGATAAAAATGTCCAAATTATAAATGGTTTATCTTTATAGAAACTAGATTCAAAGAGATACAACTTTCATGTTTTGCAATTTTTCTGATTCCTTATAGATTACAAGATAGGAGCTTCCAAACTGGACTACTCGCACCAGTTTTTCTGCGACTTTTCTGCAATTTTTTTTTCCAAAGATGAAATAGTCCGTTTAACCACCCAAAAGTCACCTGAGCCATTCGGGACCCCGTCCGGGTATACCAACAAGTCCTAAAACATATTACCGACTTAGTCGAGGCCTCAAATCACATCCAACAACGCTAAAAACACGAATGATACCCCAATTCAAGCCTAATAAAACTAATAAATTCCAACTTCTACATTCGATGCCGAAACCTATCAAATCGAGTCCGATTGACCTCAAATGTTGCACACAAGTCGTAAATGACATAACGGACCTATGAAGATTTTCGGAACTGAATTCCGACCCCAATATCAAAAAGTCGACTCCTCGGTCAAACTTTCCAAAAATCTTCCATTTTCCAACATTCGCCAAAATGCGTTGAATTGTCCTACAGACTTCCAATTTCAAATTCGGACATACGCCTAAGTCCGAAATCACTGTACAAAGCTATAGCAACTCTCAGAATTCCATTCTGACCCTCGGATCAAAATCTCACCTAACAACCAAAAATCGCAAAAATATTAACTCCACCAATTCAAGCCTAATTTTACACGGGACCTCCAAAACCAATTCCGATCATACTCCTAAGTCATAAATCACCTCCCAAAGCTAACTGAACCATCGGAACTCTCATCCGAGTCCTCTAACTCATAAGTCAACATCCAGTTGACTTTTCCAACTTAAACTATCTTAAAAGAGACTAAGTGTCTTATTTCTTACCTAATCCATTCCGAACGCAAACTACTCAACTCGATCACATAAAACACGGATAACGAAGTATAATGAAGAAGAAATGGGGGAAACGGAGCGGTAACTCATGAGACGACTAGCTGGGTCGTCACAGCATTCCACTTCTCGAGGAATGGCATAAACTCAGGAGGGATCAGAGCTTCGGTCTTCACCCGAACGAAGCGTCCCTGCCAGGCTCGGTCTCGATCCTTGTTAATGCTCTAGAAAGGGGCCTTGCTGGCCCGATTAGTGAGCTTGATTAATCCCCCTCAGAAAATTTGGGGACTGTATAGATAGAGCAGGTAATCGAGGGTGAACTGGCGGGACTCAGTGTTATTCACAAAATAATGGAGAAGGATTACGATCCTCCAAAGGGACGAGTGGACTTTACCCAGGCACACCTCATATCTCTTGCAAAAATCCAAAACGGCTAGGTCTACAGGGCCCAATGTGAAGGGATAATAGTAAACACTTAAATATCGCTCCATATGGGTAGTGATATCGTGTTCGGGCCCGGTGACTACCACGTCCTTATCTCCCCATTTATAGTCCTCTCCGACAGTGGGGAGGGTATCTTCGGTGATGGACCATATATATCTCGATGCCCATTCACCTTGGTCTTGTTTGAACGAGGCCTTCTCGACCTTGAAGTCGTTCGCAAGCGAACAACCACAGGGAATAAAGCTTTTCAAGGGGGGCTCGGGGGCTTGCTCGGTGGCAGCCACTTCGGGAGCATCCGTCTCGGGAACAACCATTTCGAGAGCGGCCACTTCGGTATCGGCGGCCAGATGGGAAGATGAAGAGGCAGCCTGTTGAGGAACTTACTTGGAAGTTTTAGCCATTACTATCTAAGAATGTTTGAAGATTTAAAGAAAAAGTGTAGAGATTTTAAGGAGCAAGTTTAAAGGCTGAAAAAAGGGTTCGAAGACTTGAAGATTCAAATCAAATCTGGGTAAGAACCTAAATGCAATTTTGAAGATTTGAAGAACAAAGGTGAAGATATGAAAGCTTGAAAGAAGTTGATGATAGCTGGGAAATTCGAAGGTAGAAGCTTGATCAGAAATTGGAGAAAGATCAAAGGGTATAAGCTTTTACAAGGGGAGTACGCGACGCTTCGTATTCGGAGGCAACCAACCGATGGTTGACATGTGTTTGAAGTCAGAACGATACGACTGATGGGAATTTTGAACTTCTTCGTCATTTTGGTTGTAACGTATGATGGAAGGAACCGGAGAACATCTATTATTTCTCATTGTTTTAGCAAGCCTACTCTCTGAAAAATGAGGGGACTATCAGTATACGGGTAAAACCGGGGCTAATGAGCACCTCGACTTCCTCGTGGGGCAAACGAAGCAAGGAAATAACTACAAGGAATCGGAATCGAAGCTAGGAACCTCTCGTACCAAGGCCCGAATAAAGCACCTGCCTCTGGAGCGATCGAGACCACGCCCCCCAGATTCGGTTCGAGATCCAAGACCTCGGAAATCATTACCAAACATCCGCACACGATTAACAAAGGGCCGTGACATCTGTGCCCAATCGGATATCGCAGCGTAGATCTCGGCCCGTATCAAAAGAAGATCAGTGATTAATGAAAAAAATGATTTTTAACTTTTTTTAGAGTTATACTAGGGATGAAACTCTCCTATTATAAAAGGGAGTTATTTTTATTCAAGAGACACAATGTAACACGCATATCAAGACAACATAAACTTGTTTTCTCTGCTTCTAAGTTATCTCAAAGTTCTTGTTCTTGCTCAGAGCTTTTCATATATATATTGGCTCCGAATCAAAGAGAGATTAATTATTAAGCTCACAACCGAGCTCGGACTCAATAGTACAACTGGTTTGGCCATTTATTTTATCTTTAATCTGCTTATCTGACGTTATTGATCACTTGTATTTGATTAATCCAGATATCCTTAAAATCGCGTACAAATTTAATTGTTATCCGTTTTTTAGGGTAAATAATTTTCTACTCGTTTTTAATTATATTCCATGATTCCATCTTCGATATTAGCATTTGATTGATGAATCTAGGAGAGAAATTGGGGGTTTTGGCTAAACTTTTCTAAAGTGAATATTTGAGATTTAAATATCGATTCGAAGTCGGATTTGAGTGAAATATGTTTGGTTGGACTCGTAGTTGAATGACCAGACGAAATTTGTGGGTTTTATAGGGTTCCGAGGTGCAAGCTGGGGTTTGACTTTTTGGTTGACTTTAGAAATTTGATTATGATTCAACCTTTATCGATTGAGTTTGTTTCCTTTGGCATTGTTTGATGTTTTTGAGTTACTTCTGGCTTGTTTCGAGCAGTTCAGAGGTTGATTTGCCCGGGATGGCATTTCTAGAGTGTTGTTTGGCTTGCTTAATGTTTGATTTGACTTGTTCGAGGTAAGTACCATTTCTACACTTAGAATTGAGGGTAATTATCCCTGGGAACAATGTTATTGTGATGTGTTGAGGTGAGACACATGCTAGGTGACGAGTGTGTGGGCGTGCACGGGGGTAATCATGACTCAAGTTGACTTTATACTATTATCATGCTTGAGCATTATATCCGAGGATATCCTATTATATCCCTGTTTTTCCGTACTTGGTTGATCATTTGAGCTGTGATTCATGTTATCATGTTTAAGCTGTGTGCTTATTCAATTATGACCTATGAGGCCATTTCTGTTGTTTTGAGTTATCTTATTTAACTCTAATTATACACTCAGTTATGATTCTTCATTTGCACATCATATCTCAGTCTCTGTTCATCATTCATCGCTACATCACATCTTATCATTCTTTTTCCATATGTGGACTTGTTGGGCTGAGTGGTATAAGATTGTGAGCCCTTGAGACTTAAGAGATTGATGACTAAGATGGGTCGTTGAGCCAAGTTGACAATGTCGTTGTTGATCGGGCTGCATTTCGTAGCAAGCCATACTGGCTTTATTATTGTTGTTATTATTATTGTTATTATTATTATTATTATTATTATTGTTGTTGTTGTTGTTGTTATTATTTATTGTTATTATTATTATTGTTATTATTATTATTATTATTATCAGTGACTTTTTTTTAACAATTCTTAATATCAAAATCTTGAAATTAATTTTCCCTCTACATGAATTTTAGACTCGGTAATATCTTCGAGTCAACAAGCTGATACTGTTACTAATTATGATTATTCTCATATTTCCCAGACCCCAAAAGGGCAAATTTGTATTCAATTCGAAGACAATATAAATATATTCTCCTCATAGAAAAAAAACGTCGTAATACTGTAGAAAAGGCTTACCATAAAAAGGGTAAGAAATATCGTTATAGGTCAAAAGATGAGCGAGAAGCGCGAAAGAAGTTTTGCAAAGAAAATCGATTTGTTAAGAATATATCGAAGAGAGATTTGAAAGATATTAAGTGCTACAAATGTGGTAGATTTGGCCATATAGCTCCAAATTGCAAAAAGAAAAAGCTGAAAGCATTAGTATTAGAACTAGACGATAAGTCTAGAGACCAGATTCTTAAGGTTATGGATGAAACCTGGCGGTAGTACGCATGGGGTCACTAGACCGATCAAAATTGTATCCTTGCTTTGTTAACAAGAATCAAAATTAAGGGATTCTATGATATGAATCTTTAGCCTTATGATTATGTAGATAATTAGCTGTATGGTAAACCTTTTACCCAAGCAAGAGGCCTGTCAGTAACTAAGTACTGCAGTAACTTTAGACCATGTGTCTAGGACATCCCGATGGATTCACTGGGATCTCAACGGCCTTAAACAACTCAAAATAAATGGCCTTATCACAAGACGCTAGACGTAGCCACTAAGGCAAATCTGAGGTCTGCAGTATATAGCACGACCGCACCACCATCTTGTAACAAGCTAAAGTTTTATATAATATAAGTTAACTATTCATATTTAGAATCTCTTGATATTAAATAAGTCTAATTCATCATTAATATGAAGCTAAGAAGTATCGTATTCAACATAGATATAGATTTAGCTGACTATAAGGCTGCCCAAAACTTTAGGCAATTTTTGATTTCTTCTTTACAAAAATTAAAGATGATGAAGTTTACAAAACTGTCTATTAATAATAATAATAATAATAATAATAATAATAATAATAATATTATTATTATTATTATTATTATTATTATTATTGTTGTTGTTGTTGTTGTTGTTGTTATTATTCTTATTGTTATTCTTATTATTATTGTTATTATTATTGTTATTGTTATTGTTATTGTTATTGATATTATTATTATTATTATTATTATTATTATTATTATTATTATTATTATTATTATTATTATTATTATTATTATTATCATCATCATTTGTGTGCCGGATCGCTTCGACTTGCTATAGGGAGGATTACTAAGGTGGAAACCTTGTTAAATTATGAGCTAGTTAGTAAATTCTAAACCACGAACTCACCTGCTAACCCTTCTACAACGCCCACCTTGGCTTAAAAATGGGTTCTGCGGAGGCCACCGTTTATGCTGCCATAACCAGAGCTTACGATCTAACTCAGAACTGCCTGGGTTTATACCTTTAACCTAAGCAACATCAGAACAAGTACAACAATCAAATTAATACTAGAGCTGATTTCAGAATAGTTCAAGAATCCTAAGTTTAACACATAATTATTTAGCCTATCATTTGTGTGCTGGATCGCTTCGACTTGCTACAGGGAGGATTACTAAGGTGGAAACCTTGTCAAATTATGAGCTAGTTAGTAAACTCTAAACCACGACCTCACCTGCTAACCCTTCTACAACGCCCACCTTGGCTTAAAAATGGGTTATGCGGAGGCCACCGTTATGCTGCCATAACCTGAGCTTACGATCTAATCAGAATTGCCTGTGTTTATACCTTTAACCTAAGCAACATCAGAACAAGTACAACAATCAAATTAATACTAGAGCATGATTTCAGAATAGTTCAAGAATCCTAAGTTTAACACATAATTGTTTAGCCTATCATTTAGGCTAAATATTCAAATATGAAATTGAAATTTAAACAAAAGAAAATAAAAATACCTGAGATCACCTAGATTGTAACCAAGTGGTTCTTTTTGATTTTATTGAAACGTGTAACGACCCGGTCAGTTGTCTCGGGGGTTACTACTTCGTCATCCCTATTTTCTGTCTCAATATGTTTCGTTATCTGTGTTTTACGTAACCAAGTTGAGTTCGGAGATCCCGTGTAGAATTAGTCTTGAATTGGTGAAGTTAGAATTTGGCGATTTCCGGTTGATAGGCGAGATTTTGATCCGAGGGTCGGAATGGAATTTCGAAAGTTGCTGTAGCTTCGATATATAATTTATGACTTGTGCGCAAAATTTCAGGTCATTCGGACGTGGTTTGGTCGGGTTTAGATCAAAAGAGCGATTTAGAAGATTTTTAAATCCTTAGGCTTGAATCCGATGCGAATTTGATGTTATGATGTTGATTTGGGCATTCCGGAGGTTGGGACAAGTTTGAATAATGATATGGGATATGTTGGCGTGTTTGGTTGATGTTCCGGGGGCCACGGGTGAGTTTTGGGTGGTTAAACGGATTAAACCATCGTTGGAAAAGCAAAAGTTGCAGAAAAACCAGGTGAGAATGGGGACCGCATAACTCAAATGCGGACCGTATATCTCACAGTGAGGTCGCAAAAACAAGCAGAAATCTGGGCAAGATTCGCGACCAAAATGCGGCCAGAATGCGAACCGCAAACCTGAAATGCGAACCGCATATTTGACAGTGGAGGTTGCGTACTGAGACAGAAACTTGGACAAAATCTACGTTAGAAATGCGACGAGAATGCGATCGCAAAACATGAAATGCGAACCGCAAACCACGCTTTGTGTTGAATTCGCGGTGAAGGCTAGGGCCATCTTTGCGATGGCTACGTCAAATATGCGAACCGCATACCTGTTATGCGACAGGTATGCAATCGCATATTTGGTCGGGCAAGGGTGTTTTAGCTCGATTTTTGACCGCGCTATAAATAGAACCCACTGCCCATTTTTCCATGCAAAACCCATTTCCGTTACCCACAAAGAGAAACACCATAGAATCACAACAAATCAACTTCAAAACCATATCCAAAGGAGATTATCTTGTATGGATTCTTAGAGAAGGGGATTTGACCATTCTAAACACATTTGGAGCTAGAGAGCTCGGATTGAAACAAGTTTTGAAGCAATTCTTGGAGGGTTTCCAAGAGAAACATCGGGATTCGACGCACGTGGAGGCCAATTCAAAGGGCAAGGGCGTCGCGGGCTAAGGATTTAGCCGATTTGAGGTGAGTAATGTTTGTAAATGATGTCCTGAGGGTTTGAAACCCTGGATTTGCACCTCATAGTGCTATGTTGAGGTGAGGTACATGCTCGATGATGAGCATGGGGTTGTTTACTTCTGGGGATTGGGACTTGATCCATCCCAATTGATGATTTCTACTACATATTTGATTGAAATCTAATTGATGTCATCGATTTGGGCTACTTGCCATATTTGGGCTTCGCGCCGGTTATGTGAACCCTTCAGGGGTAGTTGTCATTGTTTACTAAATCATATTTGGTCTTCGCGCCGGTTATGTGAATCCTTCAGGGGTAGTTGTCATTGTTTACTAAATCCTATTTGGGCATCTCGCCGGTTATGTGAATCCTTCAGGGGCATTTGTTACTGAATTGATTCATTTCATAAACTCAGTTTTGAACTCAAATGATGTTTTCAAATGATTTTTATGGATCGG
The DNA here is from genome assembly GCA_002018475.1 of Nicotiana obtusifolia. NCBI lineage: Eukaryota > Viridiplantae > Streptophyta > Magnoliopsida > Solanales > Solanaceae > Nicotiana > Nicotiana obtusifolia. The sequence goes on along the minus strand of MCJB01041598.1, from coordinate 6,632 downwards.
GTGGCACGCCGTCATGAAATATAAATTGGATCGGGTGGCATGCCGTCACGGAATATAAATTGGATCGGGTGGCACGCCGCCACGGAATATAAATTGGATCGGGTGGCACGCCTCCACGAGATGTAATGTGCATGGATCGGGTGACATGCTGTCACGAGATATTGCGCTACTGAACCCCCCACAGTAAGCGTCGAGTACCCAAGGAAGGGGTGGCACGCCGCCACGATAGTCATGACTTGCATTGCATTGCATTGCATTGCATTTTTGGTTGTGTTGGTGTTGTTTCCATTTACTTCATGTTATCTATTTGAGATGTTACATGTTTTTACTGTTCCATCATAGATTGCTCTAATTCTTATGTGTTTCTTACTTTCAGTCATCATTTATATGTATTACTCACTGAGTTGGAAGTACTCACATTACTCCCTGCACCATGTGTGTAGATTCAGGCGTTGTCGGTCCCACTCCGAGGTATTGACTACTATTGTTAGAGCGGTGATTCAGAGACTACGAGGTAGCTATTGGCGTCCGCAGCCCGTATCTCTTCTACCTTGTTGTTTCCACTATTTTCAAACAATCATGCCAAAGATATTGTAATAGTTATTTTATTATTAGGATTTCATTAGTGGCTCATGACTTTGTGACACCCCGGTTCGGGCTGTAGTCGGGATGGTTCACTATATTTTCCGCTAATTTCTGTTGTTAAACTATACTTATATTATTTTCGTGTTGCTAACTGTTTAAATCGAGATTCAGTTGGATTGGCTGGCCTTGTATTCATGAGAGGCGCCATCACGACCGGGTTGGGATCATGGGTCGTGACAAAACGATTACAGAAAGTGTTTACAAGGGAGATTGACTGAAGGATGCCTTAAAAAAAACTCTTCCCTTACCTCCAACCTAAGATCCTTATATAATGGATCTACTTAAAGAAAACTCCAAAAATATACAATAAAATGGCCGACACTATTATTTATTCGTGGCCAACAAAGAAAAGAAAGGAAGAAAATGGCACTCTACATGGTAGGGTCGGCTACTTTATAAAATCTAATTTGTCTTATTACTCCAATAATTCGCTTTCAATTATTTTCCAACAACTGTTTTGCGTTTGTTGTTTTTTGATGATAAGGATTCCTCTGCATTTTCCTTCATTTCCTGTAGAAATTCTTCGATTTCTTCAATATTGATCTGTTCTGTATGAACTTCTTGGGATTCTCCCGCTAAACAGATGTCCTCATCTGTGGTGTTACCGATTGACGCCATTGACACATCATCTGAAATTTCTGTCTCAAAATTCTTGGCTAAATCTTTCCTGACTTCTTCGAGATAGGAGGCTATAATCTCCTTTTTTGAAACTGCACCCTTTTTCATCTGTAACTTTCTGGTTATGTGTTTGAAATGGCTGACCTCATCTTCAGTATTACTAGCTTTACTTTTTGCATTGTAACTCTCCAATGCCTTGCGGATATTATCTATAGTTTCTTGTCCATGGACGTTTCCTTCTTTGTCTTTGTGAAGCATTTTGCTCCAAAACTTAGTATAAAATATTCTATTAAGACATGGAAATCCCTTGCTGGTATAATCAACTTCAATATCCCATTTCATAATCCATGGGATTGAAAATTCTATAAAAGAATACATCAAGGTCATTCCTTCAAAGAAAATATTATCTTCTGTAAACTTATTAATTTAGGGGACAGTTCTACCCACTGAGTATATAAACTCTTATAATTTTCTGGTAAAATATCTATTGATGGGCCATATGTAGTCCACCATTCACAGAACCAATTTGGTACATTCTGTTCGAAAACATTAGAACAGATCTTTATAAACCATGAATGTTTTCGGTTAGAATTTTCATATAAGAAAGTTTTATTAAAACTTTGGATATAATCCCAATAGTTAAATTTAACAGAAATTTTCTGTTCCGGGTGGATATAATCCCTTTATTTCAATGTACTGATTCCCGATTCATCAGCAGGAATAATATGCTTAATAATGATTTTAGAAAAGTTATAAACCTTCCTTGTGGTTGATGAATAGAAATGCTGAATTTCAGCTGAATTTGTCGATAATAGAATTAATTCAAAATTCATTCTATACGTTTAAGCAATAAAGGCATATGATGTTGTATCTAAGTACCTAGCCATTATTTGCCAGGGATTATCTTTCCATTTAAGGTCAGATTGTTCTAAAAGAATTATTAATTCTTTTTGTGAACTTTGGCTATAAACCTCATTTCCTTCTTGGCCTTCTTCTGTTAAGGCTGTTGAGTATGAAGGTGGGTTATTACCCGAATCCTGTTGAATTTTATGAAATCCATAAACTCCTTATACATAGGGTGGTCAGTATTAACCCTCGAGCTTTCTGCAAAATTAGCAGCTATTTGCTTTTGATTACCAATTTGGGCAAGGATATTACCTCTGCCTCTACCAGTTCCTCTCCCCCTCCCTCGAGGGGGTGTATACTGTGGTCTCATCTGCACAATGAAACACAAAAAAATTAGGAATTCAAATATTCTCTAGTAAGAAAATCAGGGAGATTATTATCACTATCCTTTTTATAAATAAAATAATAATAATAATAATAATAATAACAATAATAATAATAATAATAATAATAATAATAATAATAATAATAATAATAATAATAATAATAAAGCAGACCCAACTGAATCCGAAATGGATTTTTCAAACGGTTTACATGGATAGTGACCAAATAGATTTTATAAAACCCAGATGAGAACTTTTTAGAAACTGATTTTTTGATAACTTCAATGGAAAACTAATAAAGTTTTTCCTAGATGATTTTTGTAATGACATTAGTAGACATAACAAGATTATAGCTTTTTTGCCATGGTTTATGTCTAAATATGTTAGTGGTTATATTTCCATGCTAGAAAGAGATTATAAGCTCAGTAGTGGGGAAGTTACTAAATCTGTTTTTTCACCCCAAACATCTTTCCAAATGGGAGAAAAAGATAAGGTTATATATTATATTGCCTTTTATAAATTGTTTGATGATAATACTGGTACTATTACTGCTAGAACTTTAAATAAGATGTTGACTCAGAATAATTATACAAACATCTATGTTAGTATTCTAGGTGAACAGGTAGCTTCTATCAGTAATAGATTGGACAAGCTTATAGCAGAAGTCCAAAAAATTAGCAATAAGGATACTATAAAAGGTAAGGAGCAAATAGCGACTGCTAGTATCCAACCCCCTCCAGAAGTCAAAGACTTTAAATTGAAAAGTCTCGATGACTTGGAGAAACTACTTAATACGAAATTTGAAGGATTTAGAATTAGGCCTTCAAATTTAGAAAATTTATCTAGCGAACAAAGAAAGGAAAAACTTTCTGATGAGATTAATAAAATCTCAGAGAAGTTTGCTAGGAAGCCAGTACAAAGGATGTACTATTATCATAGACCGACCCCTCAAGATATTTTACTAGAAGAACCAGAGCCCAATTACTTCTCATAGAGTTATAGTGGTAAGGAAATCTATGAATGGAACATAGATGGTTTCACAGATAGAAAGATTTATATTCAGGTACATAGAATGCTTATGTATAGTACTATCTGTAAGGTAAATAATATTCTGAAAAAGCTATAGCTGATATGATTATAGCTGGGTTTACTGGCCAACTGAAAGGCTGCTGGGATAATTATTTGACTAATAGTCAAAGAGCAGATATCTTAGGAGCTGTTAAGATAGAAAATTGTCATAATGTTCAGAACATAGTCTATTCTTTAGTTCTCAATATTATAGAACATTTCTAAGGAAGATGGTCAGATAATAGTGAGACCATTAGGACTATGCTTCAAAATCTTAGGTGTCATACACTTACAGAGTTTAGATGGTATAGGGATGTATTTCTATCCAGAGTTATGGAATTACCCAAGTGTAATAATACTCACTGGAAGTCTAAGTTTATAGATGGATTTCCCACTTTATTTGCTGAAAGAATTAGAAAGACCCTTAGAGGTACTGCTACGAGTATAGATTATAATAGTTATACTTATGGTAAGTTAATTAGTGTATGCACTCAGGAAGGTTTAGCTCTTTGTAATGAGATTAAGCTAAACCAAGAGATTAAAAAACACCGTCTAAATGAAAGACAACAATTAGGAGAGTTCTGTGAGCAATTTGCCATAGATATCCCCAAAATTAAGAAACCTCATAGGAAGAAGAAAGACCAGAAAGAGCCTTATAGGTATAAGAGAAAGAAGTGGAGAAATTCTGAAAAAAGAAGAGAAAAAACCGAGAAGACAAGGTCTAGTTATAAGAAGAAAAAGGATTTTATTAAGTCTATTAAGACAGATGCCTGTTATAAGTGTGGTAAAGTAGGGCATTATGCCAAAGATTGCAAGGTTAAGGATAAGATCAAAAACCTTAATTTAGATGATAGCATTAAAGATTCGTTATATAAGATCCTATTAAATTCATCCCCAGATTGCAGTGACACAGAATCTTCAATTGATGAAGATTTGAAGGTGTTACAGAATGAAGAATATTATTCTTCTTCAGAAACAGAATGCGAACCTTGTAAACAAGGCCTGTGTTGTAATTGTAATAACAACACAAAGGATGAATTTTATAATATTTATTCGCAGTTTAAGGACCTAGATATTAACGTCCTTAGCAATGACAGTTTATTAGAACTCCTTAGAGTCATTAAAGATCCTGAGTTAAGATCCAAGATTATAGATAGGATAGATCCCATTAAGAATAATAGTAAGGATTCTGAAGTTGAAGAAATTCCTTCCCAAAAGGGTCCTTATACAATTTATGATATAAAGAGGATTTTAAAAGAAAAATCGCAGGCCATTGATAGGCCAACCACTGTTCAAGACTTGAAGGAGGAGATTAATAATCTCAAGAATGAAGTCTCGAATCCGAAGACTTCTAATATAGCCTTAGATAAGAGGATTATTAAGTTAGAAAATCCTCTAACTTAGAAAATTCAGGTTACCCAAAATTTAGAATTCAGTACTGATATTACTGAATTAGAATTAGGTCCCAGTACTTCCAATAAAGAAGTAAGAGATGACTTTTTAGGAATTGTTAATCTTCATGACAATGAAGTTTTGCAGAAATTACAGTTCTTTACTACACAAAAGTTTCTAATAAAGGTAACTCTTTTGATTGATTATAATTTCAAGAAAGAGCTTGTTGCATTATTTGATAGCGGAGCAGATTTGAATTGTATAAAAGAAGGAATAACCTTCTAGATATTTTTATAAAACCACTCATAGATTAAAGAATGCTAGTGGTCAGCCTATGGGTATTACTTATAAATTACCTAAAGCTTTTATTTGTAAAAATGATATTTGTATTCCTGGAAATTTTGTTTTAATAAAAGATATTCATCAGGAAATAATATTAGGTGTGCCATTTTTTCATAAAATTATGCCTTTTACTAACTGGGATGCTGTGACGACCTGGCTAGTCGTCTCGTGAGTTACCGCTTCGTTTTCCCCATTTTCCATCTCATTATGCTTCGTTCTCCAAGTTTTATGTGATCGAGTTGAGTAGTTTGCGTTAGGAGTGATTTTGGCAAGAAATGAGACACTTAGTCTCTTTTAAGAAGGTTTAAGTTGGAAAAGTCAACCGGATGTTGACTTATGAGTTAGAGAGCTCGGATGTGAGTTCCGATGGTTCGGTTAGCTTCAGGAGGTGATTTATGACTTAGGAGTGTGATCGGAATTGGTTTTGGAGGTCCGGTGTAGAATTAAGCTTGCATTGGTGGAGTAGTATTTTGGTGATTTTCGGTTGTTAAGCGAGATTTTGATCCGAGCGTCGGAATGGAATTCCTAGAGTTGCTATAGGTTCGTATGGTGATTCGAACTTAGGCGTATGTCCGGATTTGAAATTGGAAGTCCGTAGGACAATTCAACGCATTTTGGCGAATGTTGGAAAATAGAAGATTTTTGGAAAGTTTGACCGAGGAGTTGACTTTTTGATATCGGGGTCGGAATCCAGTTCTGAAAATCTTCATAGGTCCGTTATGTCATTTATGACTTGTGTGCAAAATTTGAGGTCAATCGGACTCGATTTGATAGGTTTCGGCATCGAATGTAGAAGTTGGAATTTATTAGTTTCATTAGGCTTGAATTGGGGTATGATTCGTGTATTTAGCGTTGTTTGATGTGATTTGAGGCCTCGACTAAGTCCATATGATGTTTTAAGATTTGTTGATATATTTGGTTGAAGTCCCGAGGGCCTCGAATGGATTTTGGATGGTTGATGGAGTTTAACTTGGGCATTTCAAGAATGTGTCAATGTCGTCTCTTCAACAATAAGTGGTATCATATTATGCAAATGGACTCCAAATTCAGTTTTAGTTGAAGCATTAGATCCGTATCGAAATTTCGGAGTTATAGCAAAAAGAATCGTCCAATTCGGACATCGTATGAGAAAGTTATGCCCATTTTTGTGTCAGGGAAAAATCGCCAGCGCCCAGAGATACTGGAACCAGCGCCACAGGCAGCGTCCGGCGCCACCTGTGGCGCCCGAGGCAGAAAAGTACTATAAAAACGGGGGTTTTGGCCATTTTGACAAAATAGAGTTGGGGGAGCTCGGTTTGGGCGATTTTTAGAGGGGTTTCCACAAATTTGAAGGAGGTA